>JAAIIK010000026.1:1636261-1651485 GCA_014706435.1 Silurus glanis
ATCTTATCTTATCTTATCTTATCTTATCTTATCTTATCTTATCTTATTGATCATCACAGAATTTCTTAATGACTGTAAAGGAGGTATATTAGATTAGATTAGATCCAACTTTATTATCATTGGCTGTTTACATGTTCCTTGCACAATGAAATGCAGTTAGCATCAAATCAGAAGTGCATAAGTAACCACTTGCTGCTGCTGAGAATGGCCTCCCTATAGACAGCCAAAAGATACATGGCATTACAGTGGATGATAAAATGTATTAACCATAACGATGGCTCAGGACCACCATTAAAACTATTTTGCACCCAAGTCTCCATCAGTAAAAAATTTTATAACAAAATGGACTTCATGTTAAAACTATAAGACTCATCTTGTTTTACCCAGATGAGGATGGGTTCCATTTTGAGTATAGGTCCTCTCAAGGGGTGCTCATATCTCTGGGAGATTTTCCCTTTCACACCATCACCTCTGGCTGACTTATTAATGATAAACCTATATCATTTTAAAATGCATCACATTATTCTCTATATGTTTGTTTCTATAAAGCTGCTTTGTGACATTGTCCATTGTTTAAAGCACTGGACCAGTGGCTTGTGATGACAGTGTTACAGTGCTACAAAGCTCATATTTGTCAGAGCCTTACTGAATAGTTTGGTAAGTAAAAGTTAAGTAAATTATATGTGGCTTTTCATTGCCACCTTTTATCAATCAAATGAAACTTTTGGATTCTTCTATTGTATACACATACATATATATAGCATGTCTGTCTATGCATAATCTTTGCACAGTATATTGTATATTGTATATTGTAAATATTAGGTATATACAATTATATAAGTATATTGTATATTGTAAACATATTGTAAACAGGTTTCTAATTGATGAGAACTTCATCCAGAAGTAGGGTATCAGAATGAATCTGGTTTGTCTAGCAAGCAGAATGGGTCAGGATGCATTTGGACAGGTTTTGTGCCACAGTGGCCACTTGAGGGAAATTCTGAGACAAATTTCCAAAGGGAGACCTAACTTGTAGGTAATACAAGAGGAGATGGCAGAAAACCAAACTCGAATTTGTAACTGTAGGTCTGCAGAATCCAACAACTATTAGGGTGTGACAGATTAATAGAAGTCAATAGAAGTCTATTGTAAAACAAAATAATCAATGACAAACTTTAAGTTATTCACTGATCTTGGTGAAAACCTCAGCATTTGTCTACCTTATAGAATAAAAGAATAAAACCTAGTATAGAAGAAAAACTAAAATAAAGAAAAAAACTTTAGATTAAAACTATACTTAGAAACATTGACTACTTTGTTTTTAAATTCCTTTATTTTTAGTTTATTCAATCAAAATGTGTAATCCCCATCGAAGCAAATGAAAATGATTTATTTACAAAACTATTTAAAGTGTAACAAAGTAGCACATTCCTACCCACCGCAGCGCTTGTGACTTCTAACACTCTAGGGAATGCTGTGTTGGAGTCATTTATCAGAAAGTCTAGCATGCACTGCAGAGGCACTTTAAGGACAGTTTCAACATACAGTATACGCTTTGATCTGTGTAAATTACAGCACCCATGACTGGCATCGGCAACAATGCAAACACGCCCACCTCAACTATCAATACCTCTCCAGTGCAAAAAACAGAAGATTTCAGGAACTTAAGACGAATTCAGAGATTATGTACCATTTATTGAGATTCCTTTATAGGTCATCTCAATTTCTTTTTATTTAAGCAAAATGCAGTCAGGGTGCCTTTGTATTTACCCAATAGCCCAACATTATTCTCAAAAATTATTCAATAATTATTGTAGAGAAACTGGATCTAGTTCAGATTAGACTTTTTACATTTCATTGCCCAAACAAAATATCTAGTATTTAAATCTGGTATAAACATGAAGTTCAATATCAGCTGAACTATTTTCATTTTGGCAGTCCTCAGTGCTTTCTATTATTCACACTAATTAGTTGATTCATCCAAGAACCATAGAGATAATCAGCCTTTTGAAATCCCCCCCTTAGCATTCGTTAATTTAACTTCATGCCAAAAACAAGTAAAAAAACCACATTTTTCTTCACTTGTATTTGATTAATCCTTATTTTTTTATTCCTATTTTTGGCTGGCAGAAGTATAACCCAATGCCTCATAAACTTGTAGTGCATTCTGAGGTGCTTTCTGCTCTTGTAAAGAGCTGCCATAGACTTCCTGTTCTCATCAGCAAACTATTTCTGCCCTCATAACTGCTCAATGAATGATTTTTGTTCCCACAGTCTTCTTTGTAAACTCTAAAAATTATGTTTGCTGGTCTTTTAGAATGTTTCAGTATCTTACACTGTAAACCCTACTTCTGTCATTACTTAAATAATCAAGTAATCTTTAGTTAACACTACTTGAAATTTTGTATTTTCTAACCATAACTCAAAAATATAAGTTAGATTAACTTACTTAGCCGCAAAATACTTCAACTTAAAATTTAGACTGTTATGAACTCAAAATCCTGATTCATAAAAATAGTCACTTTGGTCTCCCTTGATGGTGATTGGTTATTTAAGGAGTTCTGCCTGGCAAAAAGAGAACTAATGCAGTGATTGGTAGAATAATCCTATAGGCGGTCCTTAATGCCTGTTGCTGATGCCGGAAAGTTCTGGAATTAATCTTCTCGTCGTTCGCCATTTTAAACTCGGTAAGTAAAGTTATTATGCAGAAATGAACTTGAAAATATTGTTTTAATTGCCAAATATGTTTGTTTAAAGCCTAATTTTACATTTATATAACAAAGAACCGCCCAGTCATCATTACAAATCTTTCAGACACGTTGTGTTTCCCGTTCAGACTTTGCTAACATCGCTGTCAATTTTGTGAACATTATTTTAGAAATCATATTGAGAAACTGAATTTGACTTGTAAGATGTAAATTCTTTATACATTAGTAAATCGTGTGTTTTAGGAAGAAAAAAGTGTTCTTCAGCAGTCCATCTTCACATTTATCATCAATAATGAATTGTCTAGCTAACCTATCCGTATTTGCTGGTTTAGGCTGGTTTAATTAATAACATTAATTTTGAGTATTATTAATTATAATAAAATATAATTTTCTTTATGATGTTTTGTCAATGACTGTCAATTTTTTTTATATTTTCAATTGTTTTTATATTGCAGGTGAAACAAGAACATGTGGAAATTAGACCTGAATTACCCCAAATCACTCACAAACACATTTGATTTCATACAGCGTGTACTGATGTCAATGGGACAGAATGCCCTCAAGCCCAAAGTACAGTCTTTGGCAAACCAGCTTTTTTGTTAATAAAAAATGTTTAGTTTTAGTACATTTTTGTACAGTGTGGCTGTGACCGGGTTCTGTTTCATTAATTGAAATTTAAATGTTTTAATGTTTTAACAATTTTGCACAATAAATACATTCACTATGATGTTCAATGTGTTTTTTGGACTGAATAAAGCTTTAACAGTCAAAAGAACAATGATATTAGTCAATTCAATTTATAATCATTTGCAATTTCAGTTTAATTTTTAAGTTGACTTAAATATGTAAGTAAGTGAACTTTAATAGTTTAAGTGCAAATTATAAAACACCAAGTTAGATGAACTTAACAATTTAAGTACAGTCTACATGAGCACCAAGTTAAGTGAACTTTAAATAAACAAGTTTTGGAAAATCCATTACTCAATTCAATTGAGGGAACGAGTTTACTCAATAGGTTGAGTTCATTGAACTTATTAGGGTTTTCAGTGAAATACACAAACCAGCTCATCTGTCGTCAACAGCCATGCAATGTTGTAAGCAACTGTAATCTTACGTTTCCACATTCAGATGTTTGATGCACATTAACATAACATTAATTGAAGTTTGTGAACTGCATGATGATGCACACTGCACTGCTGCTGCATGTTGGGATGATAATTGCATACATGTTTGCCTATTAAAGTGACCACTGAGTAATTGTACTTCATTGTAGTGTAATCTTTGAATGTAGAAATGATTGAATTTAAGAACGTAAATATATTTACATAGATTTGTAAATTATTTCTTTATTTGTTAAGGATGTTTGTGGATTCCAACATGGTAGGAATCCATGGTAGTTTCCATCTCTACAGAGTTATGTGTGTTCTCACTGGGTTTCTTTTGAGTTTCCACTTACAATAACATGCTAACATAGGGAAGAAATCTTAAAACTGCCTTTCTGGAGGACACTGGATTATATGGAATATAAATCATTTTTCTTGTAAATTTACAGTGTATATAATAAAATTTAACAGTACCACATGTGGAAGAAGATATTAGAAGGTGTAAATAATAACAGAAGTTATTAGAAGGTATAATTTGCACTATCCATTTGATTCTCCACTGAAGACCACAAGAGAGTCTTTGGAGGGTGCACATCCTCAGCAATAAGTGAGTCACAAGTGCAGCAATCCTCAGGCAGACCATCAGGAATAACAAGGCAGATCTGTAGGGCGACAAGAGCCGAGATGAAATCACATTACAGAAACTATGCCTTGCACGTTTGAAAAGCTACATGATTGCACATTACACTTAAATAATGTGTGAGGCACTGTGCAAATTAATTGAGTATACAAATAGATTAACTCCCATACATAAATATAACGACTGAAGAAAATAAATGCACTATGCAACTATGTATATATTACTTTCACAAATTAGGCTTCTTCTTAGGCATTAATTTACACTTCCGCAACTTGCATATGTACACATATGTGAGAAAGACTCATCACCTAATAGGTAAAACAAATAATAAAAAAAAGACGTGGATGGAATGCTCTAATAGAGCTTATTGCTTAGAAGTTTGTTAGAACACACACCACAACCTCTGTCTCATCACATTAATCAAGCTAATTAGCAGAGTGCTGTTCTCCCCTTGTATCTCTGATTTTGCAAGGTTGTGAAGCTGGAACAGGCAATGGCACTAAGAAATAACCCACTCAATCAGTGTTCTCCATAGGAGAAATGGGCCTTTCATCAGATGGAATCCGTCCTGAAGGAATAGATCCTGAGACTAATGGACGCCGGGCACTAACAATACTGACTCTTCTTATAGCACTGTTTTTGATGAGTTCATCCACTCTCAGCAGGCAGATTTTCCAATGCTTTCTTCCCACCTTCATTGTAGTTTTGTGGGTCAGTGGGATGGTAAACTAATTGAAATGTGTTGATACCTGATTTGTTTAGCTGTGAGCCTTCATGATTCATTTTTGCCATCTCATGTTCCAGTGTGCTTCTAGAATCCACATTCTGCCTAACCATATAAAAGAAAAAATATTTATATAGTAAATCAATATATTATAATATCCATTGATCTTAAATAACTAAGTTATCCTGGTCAGTATCAGGGTTGATCCAAAGCATTTCCCAGGAAAACCTGGAAAACTGTCCATTGTAAGACTCGAAATGATAAGATGCATACACAAAAAGATATCACACACTCATTCACTCTAACAGCATTTTAATTTAACCAACAGGGCATGAAAGGAAACTAGTGAACCTGGAGAAAAAAACATGAAGACACTGGGAGAATATGCACATAATCTCCACGCAGACAGTGAGTTGCCAGCCGCTACCCACAGAGACACGGCTGTATCTTTATTATTAGGCATAATCCACAGTTAGGCCAAGAATTTAATGTGCAATATGGAGGTCAATAACCTCCAGTCAAAGCTGTCACTGCTGTTTGATGACAGAATGGATACATTTCATGGTTCCCTTTCAATTAGTAGTATATGAGGTGGTAGCAAAACGTGTCAGATTAATAGTGTTAACTGGTGCTATTCTGACCACATGCTTTACCAAGTCTGCTATTTCATCATGGACAGCAAGTTAGAACAAAGAACAAACCTGAAATTCTGCATGAAACCGGGAAAATCTGAATATAGATATTTGACATACGGCGATGCTGCAATAAGTGTTTTGAGTGGCAAGAGCGGAAGAACATCACTGGAAGAAAATTAGTTTGTCAAATTAATCTTGAGCTTTAGCCTATTTATCAAAAATTGACATTTATTCTAAAAGCATACAACAACTGTCTCACTCTTTATGTTACTGTAACTGTATGTTACTATGGTTTTAAGAGTTTACAAGGCAGTACATTCATTTAGAAGCATGATTAAACTGACCGGAACTACCTTTGTGTCGAACAGTTTAAATGCACAGTTAGCAGTGCAGTTAGACCCTGGTATAAAATAACAACACAACTGTTGAAATGTTCAAAATATTGAATACTGAATCACATTTTAAATGCATACTTAAATGTATCTTTTGTGAACAACTTCGAAACACTAAAAATTTAACATGTAAGTGTTTATTATCCAATGACAACAAACGAAAATGCCAACCTAATGAAATTTAGGAAATTGGGACAAATTTAAGCTTCTTATATAATATATAACATATGTGCCATAACAGATGCTTCACCACTCTACTATTTGGTCAACACATTCATTCAGTTATAGCATTATATATATATATATATATATATATATATAGTGTTATCTCAGCAATCAGCTCATTTTACATCTAAAGTGAGTGGAAACTTCACCTCACCTTGACTGGCAGCTTTCCCAAATGGGTTCCTCCCACTGGCAACGGCATTCACTTTGTTCACAAAGCTCCTTTCTCTTTTTCTCTTTCTTTCTTTTTTTTTTGCAGGCTTGCTTGTTTGCAGTCTGGCTATGGCAGCCCTTGGGATCTCCTTTGTGTGCAGTGTTTACGCTCTCAGCCATACGCACGCCAATGTTGGCAGCTTTATAAAGGAAAACAATGCACAAGCTTCTTTTTACCTGATGTCACTTTCATAAGTGGCACTGAAGAACCTGGAAGTGTGAGTGCAGAAGAGGACAAGGTAGACACGGGTCTGTAATTGGTGGAAATGAGGTCAGTGTCATGTATTAACCAGGTCAGTGTCACTGAAATACCGCTTGTACATTATAGAATCTGGAAAAATTATGAAGTATTACTAGGTTTCAATAACGTATTTTTGGGCAATATATGCATAATGATTTTGATGATGATTATTTTCCTTATTATTATTGTTTTTAAGTATAATACATTATATGGACAGAAGTTTGTGACACGACTACAAGAATCTATATCCTATTCCACATATAGTCCCCACGAGATCTTCCACTAAATTTGGAGTGTGGTTTTGGATATTTGTGTTCATTCAGCCACACATATGTTGTAGTAAGGTGAGGTGAGGTGAGGTGAGGTGAGGAGGCCTGGGGTGCAGTCAGTGTTCCAATTCATCCCAAAGGTGTTCAGTACAGTTGAATTCAGAGCTCTATAGTAGGCCATTCAAGATCTTCCACTCCAACTCATTTAAACCATACCTTGATTAAGATCTTCTAGTTCAACTAAAGGGAAAATGCAATTGTGTGCCTCGAACTTCGTGGAAACAGTTTGGGGAAGAACCACATTTAAAACGTGTGTCCCAATACTTTTGTCCATGCAGAGTATATTAGCTATATTTACAAAATAAATCTATCTAAAGAAAAAAAATTTCTTTTTAAAGAAAAAAGAAAATCTGTGGCATGATGCAATCTTCTAAACAGAAAAAGCTATTATAGGTGACAATCAAAACATATTTACCTTTGGTAAAGCTACAGCTTTTTAATTTCCCCGTGACATGAAAGCACACGTGAAATGTGTCAAGAAAGAAAATGAGAAAAACAGTAGCAGGAGAAGATGACTTCTGTGGCATGACAAGAAAGCATATTGATTTCTTTTTCAGGGTCACTGAGCATGATGAGAGCAGTGAGTGAGTGTGGTTTTGTGTATTTGTGTGTGATTTTGTGTGTGTGTGTGTGTGTGTGTGTGTGTGTGAGAGAGAAAGAGAGAGAGAGAGAGAGAGAGATTGTGTATCAGAGGTGTGTGTGTGTGTGTGTGTGTGTGTGTGTGTGTGTGTGTGTGTGTAAAAGATAAAGAAAAAAACAGAGCTATGTGCAACCAAAGCATGTGCTTTTATTTAGACTGGGTAAGAACCTCAGTAACTTTCAATGCTTGATTTCACAAAATGAGCGCTGGGCAGTTTGTGATGCACCTTGAACTGACAACTTGCTTTTATATGAGCAGTGACCTGATAAACATTACGACAAGCAAATGAAGAAGGTGCAAACATCAAAACCTATGTTGGAAGCTGCATGTTCATAGTTAATAAGTTTCTCGTGTTGCTCCAGATATTCGTGCTGCCTACCTTTTGAGAACGTTTGTAACCTGTGGCTGCAAACCTGCGTACGTCTCAGAAAAAAAAAAAAGCAGATAGTTATCTTCATTATAAAGATTCAGAAAGATGTAAAGTTGGCCGTAGGCATTCTTTGTGTTTTTTTTTTTTTACTCCGCTCCTCCTTTCTCAGCTCTCTTTCTCTGTTCCGATGCGGATTGCCATGGTGATGATTCTCAATCTGCACCCAGCCTTCATTTCTGTGCTCTGCTCTGATTTCCATCTGAATGGTTTGTTCGCTTTCACTATCTTGTACTTCATTCACGTCAGCCTGTGATGCATACAATATCTTGCCGTATTCCCCTTGCTGTCCTTTTTGTTCGCCTCACTCTTGATCCAGTCTGTTTATATGAAAATTTCTATCTGTTCTTCTTTTTTTTTTTTTTTTAAGGAAATGCAGGGGTGCTAAGTCTCATTTTTTATGTCTAGGTGTCTGGGCCCCTACTGAAAGGTCTGCAACTTCAGTCATCAGGTTTTTCCCAGGTAAATTACAACTTAACATGTGAAAAGCAAAGAAAGAAAAAACAGAAATGAATAAACCATAGTTCAATAGAGCAGTGATTGAATTTTAGTCTTTTTTTTCCCCCATTTGATCTAATATGATGCTTGGATATGCAGAATAATTTTCTGCTCTTGTGAAGGTACTTTCATCTCTTAAATAAAGAAAGTAAATGGAAAATGATTATTAGTGCAATTCTTTAAATGGGGATATTAATGAGACACGGTTCCATTCATGCTCCTTTTGATCTGGTATATTGCGGGAATCAGATTTCGCACTTGACTAGTTGCAGCCCTCCTCCCATCATGTTGCACTGTGCAAGACAAGTGTTTACTTCTTTGTTTACTTTAAGACATGCCAGTGAAGTTTATGATCTGTTTTTTTTTTCTTTTTTTTTTTACTTCATACTATTTGTCTTATTTGGTGCTTCACTACAGACAGCTCTTCCTTTATACAACCTATGTTTTATATAAGTGATGTGCATTTACCGAACCTCAGGAGCCTAGTGTGCGTAGCATGCACAATTACATTCAAATTGTATGTTAAATATTTAAGAGGGAGTAGAGATAGGTCTAGTGCTTTTTTTCCCTCAAGGAAAACACAAATATTAACCATGATTTAAAATTCTCTCCATCTTTATGATCATGTTTAGGCTGAATCTCTCGTAATTTAATAATTAATGGAACAACAGACTGCTCTAGTCTGCTGAATGACTTTGTCTGGGAGATCACTTGTCAGAAAGTATATTAGGTTGCAAAACATCTCTGTTATTGTGTTGATTTGTTTGTTTCAGGTTTTCAATTTTTTTTTGGTTTGTATAGCACATTAACACAAAGCAACACAAAGTTTTGGAGAAATTAGATTTATAGAGACACATGAAAAAAATGAACTCATCCTCCTCTCTGTGACATTGAATCGTGGGATTATACTTTCATGATGGACTTTCTCTTTAACTAAACACGCATCTTACATTGTTCTGTCACAGAAAAAAAACAGGATTATTTGCTTCCTTCATCTGCCTTATTCATTCAGGACGACACCATCTCCAGACAAATCCTGCAGACTGAAAAGCAGAGGCCAAGAGGGAGCATGAGGGGCGACACAGAGTTGCCAGGATGTGCTGCCATGGTAACACCAGGGAAGCATTTTGTTTCCCCTTCTTTTTGAAATAGAGCAAATAAGTTATCTCCATTTCCTTTTCAGCTGAGCAATTTATTTCTCCGCTGCCTGTGTTGGCATTTTGTGTTCCAGACACAACTAATTATGTCTTTTCTTCCAGTGGAAAAGACTCTTGCTTGTTAGTGGTACATAGTGATTTGTTGCTTTTTCCAATTTGAAGAAGTTCAAGTGAACTTCTGAAGACATCGACCCAGGCAGTAAATTGAAGAAACTAGTTTTTACTTCTAAATTAAGCTCAGTAATGAGCAAAATATGTGGGAGAAGGACCACATTGGAAACTCCTTTACAGCTGTATTTCTTAAATACATGGATAAAGCAGGTGTGGTGTATGCTGATTTAGTGAGGAATATAAATATGAAGATAAATATTTTGAATATTCATAAACAACTGACAAATCTCAAACTTATACTTTCTTTAATGTCGTTTAAGTTCTGAGTTTTGAGTCACATCCAATTCCCAATTCCAATTACTCTCATTATTGAAGATATCACCATATTAACAGTCACACATTTTTTGTTTTTGCTAAATAA
Organism: Silurus glanis; assembly: GCA_014706435.1. Taxonomy (NCBI): domain Eukaryota; kingdom Metazoa; phylum Chordata; class Actinopteri; order Siluriformes; family Siluridae; genus Silurus; species Silurus glanis. Next base: position 1,646,726 of record JAAIIK010000026.1, read on the forward strand.
CAACACATTTTATTTTTATTATAAGGCATAGTTTTTGTGGTGAATCCACCACACACAATCCTGCAAATTAGCTGTTATTATAGAAACAATAAATTATTAGAGCCAGTGTATTTATGTACTTTAACGAATATCAGGAAATTGTTTTTTTTTTTATTATGTACACTGGTTAGACAGGTCCTATCTGCTTTTAATGTGATTTCAGTAGAATGTACAGGTTTTTGGTGTATTTCTGGAGGTGTATTAAATAACTGGTGTGGTTGAAAATTGGTTCTAGAGAAACCCTTTCTTTGGTGACAGGGCAAAACCTTTTTCTTTAATGTGTGTGATATTGGGAGAGGAGGCTGTAATGGAAGCGTCAAGCTTCAGAATATTACTGTCACATATCTGAAACATTTTTAACTTGCCAAGTCTTAGATTTCTGGCCAGGGGTGTTTACCAGGTTATAAGAGAATTCTGGGAACTCATTTCACCAAGAAATCTCAAAAGTCATATTAAGTCACATGACAACCAATCTACTGAGTCAGCATGGCCAGTTCCCCCAAACAAATGGCATGTTTGGTATGTAGCACAGCTTCTGTTTGTGATTCTGGCACTTTAATAGTAAAAGAGTAATACTTGGATTCCTCTCCATACCTGTATTGAAAGACATGCCACCAAGGAAAATGAGGACAGGTCTTTTCTAGTTGCACAACATGAAATCCCAATCCAGAAAGATCCAAGGCTCCTTGTCATCATTTTCATGGGCAGCGATGCCACTATAGATCATTACCTTCATAGACATTGTGTTCCACCCCATGAATACTCATTTAATATATAACACAAGCATGCCATGTTTTATCTCCTAAGGCAGCATTCAACTTTCAGGAGAACGACCAGCATGACCTCATTCCTAGCCTGTGTGCATGTATGGCTAGTATATTGATCACCTACTTCACATTTATTTTCCTGTAATTCACCTGGAAAAGAAAGAACAAGATAAGCGATTTCAGCTCTGAAAATCGGCACCACAATGTCTAATCGAAAAAAAGAAAAAAATAAGCACGAGACAAAAATGGAATAGGGCATATGGGACCATTAACAGACTGATAGATGAATGCTACATTGTTCAATTGTGTCCTGTTAGAGGGAACCCCAGATGTGCATTTGAGGTGCGCAGTCAAAGGTTTGATGAGTGTGGCTGGGAGCCAGAGGACCTGTTTTCCAACAAGCGCAGAGAACCAATCCAATTAAACCGGAATTACAAAAGAGACATGTTGAGTTACATATCTCCCCTGTGCCTTTGTCAGCAATGAAATCTCAGGCAAAATCCATCATGGTTGCATCTACAGCTTGCTCAATGAAAGAGGATTGTTTCAGCCTTTAAAAAAAAAATTATTTCAACTGATAAAATTGAAATTGTATTTTCCAAGTCAGCCTTCCTATAAAGACTCAAATAAACAAACCAAGGTCAAATAGCTTAAACTGTCAATATTTGAAATATTGTCAATATTTGTACTTTTGTTGCCAGTGTTTGAGGGCTGTATTAGATGAACAACTTCTCAGTCCTGCAACTTATCTATAAACCTTGCCTGTTCTGGTTCAATCTGTCTAAAAAAAGAGCAGTTGCCCGATTCTGATCTTGACCTTGACACTGAGAATATGAGACAGCTGTGTTCAGCCAATGTTCAGCTGCTGTGTCAAGTGTGTAAATAAAGGAAGAAGACATTGAAGTCACTTGTATGTTGACCGTTTTGGATTGCAGCTTTAGCAGCTTTTTTTTTTTTTTTTTTTGGTGGTGGTGTTGGTAGAAACTGTCGTCTGGCTCTGATCTGAAACAGATCTGTAGCTAATAACATTTAATGAGAGGAGTTGGTTTGGGGAAATCCAAGATTTGTCCAGAGAGGGAGAGGAAATCTGGGCTTATCCTCCTCCATCCCCTTTTGGCCATCTGTGCAGCAGTGTCCTCCATGTGGTCAGGACACACTGGGAGCTGTTTACCAACCTGCATAAAGATAAAGACAGTGAGAAAGGGGTTCCATTTGTTCACTGCACATACTGCATTCTCCATGTCATTTGTGCCATATGTGCACAGCAGAATCCCCAGCGCTGAATTAGTGTTTAGTGTCCATTTATGACTAGCTAATTCAACATACTATGTGCTAATTCACCAATTGTTCCTGTGTGGCTTATAAAAGCATTTATTAAGACTAAAAATTGCAACTTTCAGTACCTAAGAATTTTGCAGACTGACTGCAAAAAAGACACATCAGCAAATAAAAACAAATTAAAAACAGCAACAACACCTTTGTCTGATTTCTTTATCACCTCTAGGAATTACACATCTTTACTTCAGAGAATACATTAGCATGGTAGACTCATATTTATGTATGGCATGTTCATGATCATAAATAACATACCGACAGACTGTGTTGTCTCTAAACTGGTTTTATGCTATGCACTTGCGATTTTGCATAATGTGTTATTTACGATTGCATAACGGCTGACTTGAGATAGAGCTGAATTCTCCTCTCAGAACTATACCCATCACCCATGGCCTTGTTTATTATGCATATTCATACATATTTTTACAATAATATTAACCATGTTTTCCACTTCTGTATATAGTATTTGTTTTATTTTCAGAACTTGATGATGAACTTGAAATAAAGACGGCCTTATCTGGAGTGGCTTGCGTTTATCTCATTCGTATAACTGAGCAGTTGAGATGTTAATGGCCTTGCTCAATGGGCCAGCAGTGGCAGCTTGGTGGTGCTGGGATTTGAACTCACTACTTTCTGATCAAAATTTCAACATCTTAACTTTCCATATTAATTGATGTTGCATGGCAATTGATTATCGAAATTGGCTTGAACAGAAAAGAAGTGTTTCTGGTAACAATTCATCCAAAAGCCATATCTATAATGGCTAACTGGAAATATAATTATATAATTATATTATATTATATTTATAATAATGTAGTGTAATAAAATAGTGTTATTAACTTTTTTTTTTTTTTAAGAAAAAAAAATATTATGCATATAAAGGTTTAAAGGTAGATTGTCCTTAACTGATAACCTGTTCACCTAAAATGCACACATTGTTTTTGTGTATATTCTCTCCCACCAAAATTAATTTCTGGTTACACCACTGCCATACCAACATAAAACGTGCTTCTGAGGTGACGCAAGTTACATCAAGTGCTGCAGACAGGTGTGCATTTTAACACGCATTTCTCTGGTTTTCACAATGGTCATGTTTGCTGCACTACAAATCTGAGTGTGATTGTTCCCAGGTCCTCCTGCTACACTGGTCAGTTTGTAGACTCACTTAATTATATATAACCCCAAAGCACTAGAATTGAATTTACATCATTACAGATCTGCATGGAGAACCCATTTTTTATTATTGTTAATATTTTTGGTGTGATATGCAATATAATAATCATAATAATACGATACACATGTGCAGGTTTCCTTACTTTCTGCAAAAGTGCAAACCCGAGAATGCATTGTTTTCACATTCAAGGGAATCATGGCACAGTTCGAATGCAATGAACTCAAACCACCTGTTATAAGTAGTCTCGGGTTTGGTGTGCTGCATATTACCAATTTTTCATGCAAACCGTGCTCTATTTCAAACTAAACTGCCAGTGTGAAAGCCCCCTTGAGCACTGTGAGATGTGAGTCTGTGCACAGTAAAATGACAAGACACTACGCTTCAAACCTGCTGTGAATTTCGGATCAAGTGAAAAGGTTGTGCAATAGCGTACCAAGTTCATGTGGTCCAAAACGAAACGAGGCCGTTGGCTGGATTTGAGATTTCGGATTTGCATTTGGCACCTGCTTTATAGCGATCATTACTATGCATAATATATTCTTAACATGACAAGACTATAACATCAACAGCTCTGTTATATATCTCATATATCTGTCTCCTATATGAGCTCACAGATGCCCATGATTGATGTGTGTGTGTCTCTGTGATTGACAGAGTAAAAAGAGTATCCCATCCCTCCCACCCTTGTCTCCAAACTTGTTTGTGTTATCAGTGGATTTTGAAATTGCATAGCAAAGCAAACAGAGCCTTATAAACTCCTGGACTTGATGTCATATGTATTTATAGCTCAATATACATATATCCTACATAGAAAGTTATTGCCAGTGGAATGTACTGTATTTTGTCTGGCATGTCCATCTACAGCTTCACCTACTTATAATTGCATGGCTTATCCGAAGGCATCCAAACAAGATTATTTGACTAGGATGCAATCAACAACCCACTGCAGGATCAGAGAATCTGGAACCTAGCCACAGATACCTGTTGGACACACACAGGAGAGAGAGAGAGAGAGAGAGAGAGAGAGAGAACAAAAGACTTTATAAACTGCATTCCCACAAGACCTTGTGTATAATTTCTGCTTTCTCTTCCCTGTGCAGTATATTTTTCATGCCATAATAGAGAGTGAAATTGTTTACGGTGTGAAGGAAAGGAAATGAGTAGACTCTGCTGCCATGGTGACTGAGCCCAGCAGTATCTAATGGCAACCGGTTGCTAAGGAGTCGGTTTTCTACTAGGAGAAAGAGAAGGACAGAGCTGAGGGAAAGAATTGCTAATGGATTCTTTAGTACAAAAGTCTTTACCTCCGTGTTTTGCAGATATTTGCAACTTGCAAATTATTCAGTTGCAGCGAGTTCAGCACAAGTCTGAATATATATGTATATGTTTGTTTGTGTGTGTGTGTGTGTGTGTGTGTGTGTGTGTGTGTGTGTGTGTGTGTCTAT
>JAAIIK010000026.1:1666485-1681156 GCA_014706435.1 Silurus glanis
CAGTGTATTTTCCTTGGAGATGAGACGACTTGAGCTAACGAAAACGCTGGTGGGTTGTGTGTGTGTGTGTGTGTGTGTGTGTGTGTGTGTGTGGAGGGGGGTAGAGGCGATAAGCGGAGGCGGAGGAAAAAACTCGTTTTTTACTATCACTCCTGTACACTACGTATCCTTAAACTTTAACATTTTTACTTTTTCTTCTTTGCTTATCTTAATTTTCGTCACAATCTTCGCTTTCTGGCTTCGCTTCGCCATCTAGCAGCGGCGTTTTGAGCTCGTACCTCACTTGTTTGCTCGCCTAACAAAGCAAAAAAATCGACCGAGTGACCGCTCGTTCCTCGGAAAACTCGAACTTTAATGCACTCGTAGGTCAAGGTACCACTGTAGTTGTGAAAGGAAGGAGGAAGACAGTGAACAATGACTTAATTGGTCGGCTACTGTTTAGATACAAGCCGTTGTAGCGCGTTGAGTCTGGGTGAAGGGAGAGCTCACTAAAACTCCAGTTGCAACAGAAATCATATAAGCACAGACAGATTTCCAAAACTCGTGCTTTTTTTTTTTCTTGGCAACAGCGTTATGGGTTAGTCAAAGAAACTTAGAAATGAGCCTCAGAAAATAATAAGGACATAATCCTCGGTCTCCACACACGCAGTAATACCGGAAGAATGCAGTGCCAGGCTATTCCCAAAATACCGCTATGCTCCTAAAGGAAGCGCAACATATTTCTCCCGTTACACCATGTGTAACGTGTCTTTCGTTAAAGCCTGTGTAAAGTTCATTAGTGTAGACACCTGTGGCTTATAGACAGGTGCGGCTTATTTATGTTAAATATAAAAATATTTGTCAAATTCAGTGGGTGCGCTTTATAGTCCGGAAATTGATTGAATTAAGCTGCTAATGTAATGCTATTCTATTCTGGAATAGTTAGGATCAAGTTATTTTTAATTTTTTTGTTTAAAGCATATGTTCATTCATATTTTTTATTTACTTGTTAATTTATTTGTATTTCCACTTAAATTGGTATTCTGTAGAGTTGCTCCAACATCTGTTAGTGATTAATTTGCAGTTGAACCAACAATTACAGTTCAAAACAAACACCTTTTTAAAAAAAAAAAAAAAACTTTACAATCAATACATTTTATGTAGTAAACCTACTGCATTTAAGATGTTGGGTTATTTGTAATGCATTTTGGTCAAAAAACGACATGGGAAGGGATAGCTCAGTGGTTAACATTGACTTCTGATCAAAAGTGATGTGTGTTCAAATCCCAGCACCAGCAAGTTGCCCCTATTGGGTCCTTGAACAAGGCCCCTAACACTCAAATGCTTGGTTGTATAAATAAGGTGATTGTAAGTCACTCTGGTTAAGTGTCTGCCAAATGCCATAAACGTAATTGTGAATGTAAATGTAAAGGCATGAAGACATGGTAGTGTAACACAGAAATTGACACCTCCACACCAGTAGAATTCCAAACCCTACTTCCTGTTAACTTCTTGTTCTCACACATATATATATATATATATAAGCACATGGTATCCACAGTCACATTGTTTGATCTTGCTAACTACCTAACGTTTAGAAGTCCTTATCCTTGTTTATTTGACTCGCTTTCATTTATTTGTGCTGCCTGTCTTTAGATTCTTCTTTAATTTCTACTATTTATGTCTTGCGTTTGTATGAGGATTTGAACCACAAGTCTCTATTGACTTAGATTAAAGGAAAAAGATGTCATTATTGCCAGCACATAAGGCAAATTTAGATTTGCTTCTTAATAATGGATTTTTCCATTTGAAATGAAGCTTGCTTCTGCTTTGGCTATTTCTTTTTTTTTCTCTGTGGGTAAGGTCACGGATTTCTCAAGAACAGATATAGGCTCACAGGCATCACCAGCTCAGTTAATTTACCACTTTCCAATTTCCCCAGACCATAATAGGAAACCAGGGGGATTTTGCAGGAAGACACAAAGCAGCTTTATTCTGACAGCTTATGCAATGGCGATTAATTGTTGAGCTTTTCACCTCTGAAAATCTTTGAAAACTGACTCCTGTGATACTTCACACCGAAGTTTCCTGAAATGTCACCTTGTAGAGACAAATGTTACCCCATGTGCATCACATCTAAGCTTTAAACACTTGATGCCAGTGGATTGATACCAACAATTGGTGGGGAAATAATGAAAAGATGTAGCAGTGCATTAATAGCAAGGACTTAATAAGGTGTGGTCCAGGATTTGCTTCCTGAATATCCTTGATCCTCCTTTAAATGCTAAAATACAGGTCCTGAGCAGCTTGTGGTAGGATGTCACAAGAAGCAAATCTTCCAACACTTGATGGAGGTTAGTATGCCCCTTACAGACTTGCATTTCAGGATTGTCAGTGATATTTATATATGATGTTTGGGGGAGTCATAGAAGACATTTGACTTCCTTCAGGTTTTCATCAAACCATTCATACAGTTCTATGCAAATGAATGCAATAAAGCATTGAAAAAACAATTTAAATTAAATGGTTCTGCATTAATAATAATAAAAAAAACACATAAAGCGCAATAAACAGTTATAAACCAGAACAAAGTCAATATTTTGAGGGACAACTCCTAAAACGCATCAGTAGTTTCAGGTACACGTTGCAGTTTTATGAGGAAACCAGTAAAATCGACTCATTTGCTGGCTGTTATACAACAGTTAGTTCTGATCTACTGATTTGATTAGTTAAGCGATGTTCCAAGAGTGCTTATATTTACTATAAACACACGAGGACTTTTCACTAAGTTCTCTTTCTAGTCTGAGACATTTACTACAGTAGTGTTAACTATTCGATAATGCTAGACTTTTGATTTAAAACACGAACATTCATCAGTTGAAGAAAAGACGCCAGCTTTATTTAAAGCACATTTAACACGGATTTAAAACAAATGTGAGAAACCTAGGCAGCTAGCTAACATGCAATGAGCAGGGCTTCTGCCAACTCTAAAAATAAGCAGAAGATTTGGCTAGATAATTTGAAATTTCACTTAATCAATGGGTGCCAATATTTTGTATAACAGCACTGTTGCTCATGTGATATTACTTAATTATTTGACTATGTGAAACAATCATTAAAACTTGATGATTATGACAGGATAGGTTCCCCAAACAACACAGATCCCCCATAATACCATACAATGGTTATGACAGTGGTAGCTTAAGACATTAGACTTCTTAAATATCGTATGTTTAATTACCAGCACTGCCAAACAACCACTGCTGGGCCCTTGAGCAAGGCCTGGTTTTGTGTTTTCAGTAAAAAAAATATCGAAATAAGGAATAAAATATAGGCATATTGCTTTGGATAAGGGTGTCTGCCAATTGCCATAAAAGTAACAGCAGACAATGTAGATGTAAGGCATGTATTGTATATGGTGAAAGTAAACTCTTAAGACTATGTTAATTTAATTTATTGCTCAGGGCTCTGGGATTTATATACAAGCAATACATTTTTAAACACTGCCCTTTAATTTGAAATAATTTTGAATTCCAGCTTTGTGAAGCTCATGATGGTCTTTTTTTTGTTATTGTTGAGACAGGTTTAGTTTTTGAGGCTGCACTTTTCTGCAAAGTGTCTGTCTGTCGGCCCTTTGACTTGCAGTCACTGTTTCATTTTGTTGATGCCTTTAGTCCATGTTTGACATATGCTGCCATGATGAAATGTTAAATAATTTAGAAGGTTTTGTGACTGATGCAATTCAGGCATCCACTATGTGGCCTCTTTTGAAAGTCTGTTAGTTGCCTCATGTTGCTTTGAAATCTCAAATATCAAAGTGCCAACCCTCAGACCTCTTTTATAGCTGTAACATACTGTTCGTCAACCTAATAGAATTCACCTTTGCTGCTGTGTTTGGAACTGTGATTTAGTCACTTCAAAGTCAAAGCACTCTTTTATGTGTGGTTTATTTTGTCCGTCCCCAGTAGACTGACGGTTACACAAATGTGTGGCACCCTGGGAAAACCATGGAAATCTTTTTCTACAATATATTGGTCTTAAAAATACAGATTTTTCTCTTTTGAGATATCATTCCATTTTGCATCTAACTCGATAACACAAAAAAATTACCACAAAAAGTGAGAAAAGAGAAAATCACATTTGAATATACATTTTATGGATAAAAATACTATGACTTTTTCTGCAATATGTGGTTGTTTACCACAAAGTTGGAGGCACACAATTTCTTGGATGTTTTTTTGGATGCGATAGCATTCAATTTTTAACTTAATTTCTAGTCTTGAACTAGGAGACTCAAACCTGTTCCAGCGTCACCCCTGTGCACAAAGTAAGATCCATAAAGATATGCTTTACATGGGTTGGGGTGGAAGATCTTGACTGGCCTACTATAGAGCTCTGACCGCAACCCTTTTTAACACCTTTGGGATGAATTGGAAGGCTGACTGCACCCCAGGCCTCCTCACCCTACATCAGTACTTGGCTGTACTAACACCCTTGTGGCTGAATGAGCAGAAGTCTTCAGAAGCACACTCCAAAATCTTTTCTGTTGTAATCTTCTGACAAGGTTACAACAGAAAACGGAAATAAAATGTTTTTTTTTCCTAATCTATTGTGTTTTAATTCAACATTACTAATAGATGCCCCAAAAACATACATATTTTTTTTTTTACATGATCTTAAAAACATTACTGACAAATCTTAAGGAACTATGTGTGTTCTCACTTTGATTACCAGCATCAACCACATCAGTCAGTTTTATTTGCTGAGGTAAAAGTCTCTCATGCTATTTAAACACAATCTTCTCCCATCACTTAACTGGTCTTGATTCACACTAGTGAGGAGATATTTCATATTTTAACATTTTAGAACTTTGCTATTGACGTGTACAGAGTGAATAGTGCTCTTCCCCTTTCTGATAATGACCTGAACGCTAGCTATGGCATGCTTTTATGCAACAAATTGAAAAATCTTTGAGGAAACCACACTTAGCAAGGGTAAGCTAGCAAGGGTTATGACAAACTGACTGCAATTACCGCTGAATTTGTGATTACCAATGACCCCTCTGAGGCAGAATGCCAAGGCAAGGTTGGTGACCCAAATAAAATTATTTTCCTGTCAATTTGGTGAAATATATTTAAGTTCTAGAAATATATTGATGTTTAAGAGAAGAATATTATTGCAAAAATAATTGCACAACATAGAAGGTTTTTTTTTTACCCACGATTATTACCTAAATTCTGTGTCGCAAAGCACTTCTAAATATTACAAATGCTGAACTCCGCTACTAAGCACAGTAAACCAGTGTCCATCTAATAGGTATATATTGCACTTCAGTGCAATTATCTGTTATTACCACAATTTGTATTAGACTGTTTTATTAGATTGCACATCTGCATCTACCGTATGTATCGTCTGCATCCTGTTATCTCTACCTCACCCTACTGTACCATACATGCTGAAAGTTTGTGGACACCTGCTCATAAGTATGGTATGTGTTATTTGAGTGTTATTGGGTGTCAAGTACTGATGTAGGGTGAGGAGGCCTGGGGTGCAGTCAGTGTTCCACTTCACCCCAAAGGTGTTTAGTAGGGTTGAGGTCAGTGCTCTATAGCAGGACACTCCAGATCTTCCTCTCCAAACCATGTAAATCTTCATGGAACTCGCTTTGTGCACAGGGGCATTGCCATGCTTGAACAGCAAATTCAAGTAAATGCAACATTTTATTATACAGCATCCAAAAACATCCTATACAATCTCTAACAGTTTGTAGAAGAATCACATGTGGAAGAAATTGTCCTAATACTTTTGTACATGTTATTTATTTTATATAACTCAATAGTCATTTGCACTTCTGGTATGCATGATGCTGTTTACCCCAACCTGTACAGTGTCAAATTGCACCATAACCTTAATTTTGCATTTAATTTATTTGCTTTTTTAATGGCAATTGCATTTTAGTAATCTAGAAGTAGTAACATTGAACCTGATCTAATCTTCAGCACTCAATTAAGAGATTTTTTTTCTTCTGCATTAATATTTACTGTATGTAGTGCCATTCTAGCATCAACGCTAACCTGTAAACTCATGCTATATGCCTACAGCGTGTATTGTTTCTGCTCAGGTCACCCAGAGACCTGCAGTGCCAGCGTCAATCAATCATGCCTCAGGTGCAAGTGTCAGGTATGTATGTGTTGTATAATGACATGCTGCTTTCTGCTATGGTTGCTGAATGGTCACTATTTGGCAGAGGGATTTTTTCCTTGTTAATTACAGTGTCTTACAGAAAAAATCTTGTAACTGCAATTTTTTCTTTATCATGGAGCAAGCCAAAACTAGTTTGCTTATTTAGTTCGTGGTGTTGTTGAGAAGTAGCTTAATAAATAAGGTAAGGTTATTATCAGGGTGAATATTGAATGTCTGTCATCATACACCCACCTCAAACTATGTCTTGTTGTTCTGCAAGCACAAATAGACTTGCTTATCTGTTTGTAAAAATTGACAAAAATCTTGCAGCTAAAATAGCATGAGCTCAGCAAATATTTTCGTACCATTCCACAAAAAAACGGACACAAGCAGGAGCTGTGACTTTTCCGATTTTCAATTGGAAGGATGGGATTCTGTGCTGTAATTGATTTAAAAGATAGCTGAGTGCCAATTCTATTATTACAGTATGTATTATATTTTTCATTATGAATATTCACCTGTTAAATGCATAGAAATTGGAATATCGAGTTTTTAGTGATTAATGCGGGTACTTCATAGCTGGGTTTAGCCACATATCTCCAGTGTAAAACCAAGACTTTCATGTCAAAAATGTCTCGACCATTTGAATACATAGGTTGAGTGGGATCTTAGAACAAGAACTGAGAATCCTAGATACTGGAAATAGCCTGTAAAGCATGGTACCAGATCTATAAACCTACATGGTCCTGCTTTTTTATATTTGTTTGTTTATTTGTTTATTTAATGGTGGTTAGTATTAACAGTATGTGTAGTACGTAAAAAAGGTTGTGGACACCTGACCCTAAGATTCATATGTGCTTTTTGAACATCCCATTACACGTCTAGTCCCCATTTGCTGTTATAATAACCTGCACTCTTCTGGGAAGGTGTTCCACTAGATTTTGGAGTGTACTTGTGCAGATTTGTGCTTATTTAGCTACAATAATTAAAATAGAAATAGATGTAGGGTGAGGAGGTCTGGGGTGCAAATATTCTAATTTATCCCAAAGGCGTTCAAAATCGTTGAGGTCAGAGCTCTATCAAGGCCTGGGATGTCTTTGGTCAACATTCTATACAATAGTATACTTTTATATATAAAAAGACTTTGCATAGCAACCATGTTCTACATAGATACTACAGTTGTTAACTTTGCAGTGAGGTGCATCTACACAGATACAGCCTCTCCATCCTACAGTTACCTTCTCTTCTACATCCCACGGTCTGTTTTAATCATAGCTGTTCCTCTGAGTGCCTCTGCTCCTGCTGCAACGAGCTGTTTTCATCATTGTTCCTCCCTCCCGCTGCTTGCCTGCTTTCGGTTGCCATGATACGCTGTCATAAACACACAGGCTTAGAATACAAATGTGAAGGAGAGACAGAGATGGCTAACTGCACAGCGTGGAGGAAGTCAAGGGAGACCAGTGAAGCTCTTGGAGCTCAGTGACATATGGAATGGTTGTCCTAAATCACGTTAGATTTCTTTTTTACGTTAATCCATTTCTCTGAAACTTTCTTTAGAGCTGAGGGATTTTACCAATAAAGAATAAAGTAAATCTTTTGCTGGAACTGATCAGTTGCTCCCAATAATATCTCCACAGAACTATTCACATGATATTTCAATCACAACGCTAGATTTGTACCATTCGGTTTTTTTTTCAGTTCATGCTAGTTATTTTCCCCCTTCCTGTTAATAATAAAGCAGCGGTTTGAATTATAATGGACTCGGATTAAAACACAAACAGGATGCCAGTCAAAAAGCAGAATGGGACCTATTTTTTTGCCAACCAAATCAATGAATAAGTGCATGCAGGAGCATTTCTCTGCCTTCACCACTCAGAATTTGAACTGCAGGTCACATCCAATGGGCGAACATGACATGGTCGGCAGACAGGAATATCTAATCATCTCATTACCCGAATGTGTGGCAGGTTTCCTGGAAGGATTCAGGTGCTAAAAAAATATTCTATTTTCAAAAACAATGCATCCATGGTAGTTGAGTTTTTCTTTCTGGGGGAAAAAACAAACAAATAAACAAAAAACAGGGCAATCATTTATCATTTTATGCTTAAAGATAATATTCTGTTCTTTTTGAGGGGGAACTAAATTATATTCAAAGACCAATTATATCTTTTTTTTTTTTCTTTTTTGAAAGACACATCAGCACAGTAGTGTCAAATATGAGCTTGTGAGATACTGTATATTTGATTTCCTCTTCTTCCCCAGCATCTGATTGACTTTAATATTTTGCATCGCGAGTTCTGTTTACACAATAATGTACCGTTAAGTAAAAGAGCCATTTTATTACCTGCCAGATTTCCACGGATGCTACGGGCAATACTTACTATTGATGCGACATCCCCCTAATAGTCCTTGTTTGCTTGTTACCATGCCGCTAATGTGCACTCATTTTATTCTCTATGTGCATTTGTAAAACAAATTTACATCTGATTTAAAAAAATCCAAGAAAACATGCACTTCCTATTACTTTAAACAGCCCTCTGATCTTTTCCATAACAGCCTCCTGGTTGATGCACGTCAGCCTTAAAATGCTTCAGAGCAAAAATTCTTAGTAAAATAACAAGAGTGAAAAAGATGAATTTGCTGAATACAGTACAAATTATTTCCCAAAGCCACTTACACAATGAGCTGTGTGAACGTCTCAGTTGTACATAACGACAAGGATTAAATGGGCCTTGTTGGCCACGTTTCATTAGTCACTAGGACACGAGAGCTGGCAACTATCTTGTGACCATGTTCTCTGTTACCATTCGCTTTGCCTATCAGGACCCTGGCTAGGCCTGGGGTGTGAGATATAATTGACAGAGTATAGCTTTTTTAAAATTTTAAAATTTTAATTTTTTTTAAAGGTACTGAAAAGGATGAAGGAGGAAAAAAGGAAAAACATAGTGGGCAAGCTAAGGATGTACAATGACAAACTGCCAGCATGTTTATTCAGCCCATCTGTTTAAGAGTCTAGCCAAATTTCTTGATGGATCTACAAATGCGCTCCCTGTGAAAATGAAAGCATTAACTAGCAGCTGATTAGCTGAAGCCGAGGTTCGGTTGTGAGTCCCAGCTATGACATAGCAGTTATATATGTATGATTGAGTAGCAGAGCCAAGTCACTTGGCAACTAATCAGCAATCATGCAGGACAAATATAAAAGGCTTTATATTAGTCCAGGAAGACATGGGAGGTGCCTCCTATTTCCGTACAGGTTCATAGAAGAAAGTTGCTGATAAACAGCAGTTTGGGAAGATACAACAAGGTATAAATGAAACGCATTCATTCCTGATATTCAATTAAACACTGACTTTTGACACCTGACTTTTCCAGCCATATGCACATTTCCGCCCGAACTTTTAGCACAAATTTGGCGGCAAACAATTGTATAGGATATCGTGGGATGCTGTAGCATTAAAGATTCTTTTCACTTGAACTAGAAGACCCAAACCTGTTCCAGCATGACAACGGCCCTGTGCACAGTGGCAGATCCATAACAATAGGACTTGCATCGTTTGAAGTGGAAGCTCTTTAGTGGAATGCTATAGAGTACCTTTGTGTTGAATTGGAACTGCACTCCAGGCCTCCTCACTTAACATCAGTACCTGTTTTTCCTAACCACATACCAAAAAAACCAAACCAATGGAACATCTTCTCAAAACAATGGAGGTTATTATGAATGTGGAATGGGACATCCACAGGTGTTCACAAACCTTTGCCCTGGTAGTGTACTGTGTTATCATCTTACATATGCATAAATTAAAATAAAGCATAACCATAACAGAAACGCACATTTATTAAACGTTGTGGAAAAATAAATGTTTAAATGCTGCAAACAAAAGCAATACGTGAATACCTAGTAAATCTGCAACAGTTCTTCAGAGCCACCATGTTGGAACTGTTTGTTTTGATCAGTAGGTGTGTAAATTTGTCTGTTATTTTTTGTGTTTAATTTCACCCCTGGCTGGATATAAATTTGCCAACACCTCTACAATGCAAGGTCATCGAAATTCGACTCCTGAGTTTAACAGACCTGTCCTTTTCAACCATATTGGATTTTCTGGTAGTTTTTGTTTGTTTGTTTGTTTATATGTTTCTTGTTTTTATAAAGTTTGTTCAATCATCATGAAATTTAGATCGTAGCACTATGAGACCAACACAAAAACAAATCTATTTTTGATATGCAGAATGGTTTGTCTATGATACATACTTTTTTTAGCAAGGTGGAAAGAGGGCATATGTTAATGATGGTGTAACATATAGTAGATTCAGACCAAACTTTGTATGTGAGTGAAGGACCACGGACAGCTCAAATTTACAGAAGATACTAAATGTTCTTGATGTAAACGATTCGAACAGAAGCATTTACTTCTTTAATCTGTAATTTATTATTATTATCTTCTCAGATTTTACATGCAGGGATTCACAACATGCAACCGTGTACTGTACTTTACCACCTCTCTGCGGGAAGCGCTGATGGTCTCATTATTATTATTATTATTATTATTATTATTATTATTATTGTTGTTTTGTTGTTGCTGTTGTTGTTGTTGTTGTTACTAATAACAATAACAATAATACAATTGAATACAAAATTGAAGTTTTATATAATTTGTACAAAAATTGACCTAGCTATCAGTGCTTATTAATTGTATTGGAACTGATCACCATATGAACCTTCTTGTGAATTCTAATCAGTTTTGAAATATCTAGATGCTCCTCTTAATAAATGTGCTGGCCTGCATTTACTATTAATTAGATCACTAAACTGGGATGTGAGCATAAACATATAATCTGGAAGAAATGATTTACATTATTAATTAATAATTTATGGTCACACCCAATTAATCAATGTGTACATTTGGACAATTTGAATAAATTGAGAATAATCAGACTGCATGAGAATGAATAACTGAATAAATCCCCTGTCCAAAATTATCAACAGGGTGATGTGATGTCACAAGATTCAGTAGAAAAAAACTTTTTAATATAGCAATTAAATAGTAATTTGTAATTTCATTTAGTGAAGCTAAGCAGAGTGGGATGTGGGGTGAGAAATCTATTTTTATAAATACAGTGCTTATTTAATATCTTTACCACTTTACATGACAGATGCCTGAAATGATTTCCGTATTAATTGTAATAAATTGGCTGTAAAACATATTTATTGTAAAAAAAAAATAGGACAGCTGTAGAAAAACAACATATGTTGGACCCATATTATGTAACTAATAATTAAAGAAAATAACAACTATTAACTAATAGTGAGCCAGAACTCAACATTCAGATTTGGTCAGGTAGCAGATCTTTCCTTTTGTCAAAACTTTTATCTGCAGTAATTAACAAAACAGTATGGACTGTCCTTCAGTGCAGCATGCTGCAAGATCTACATAAAAATGTCCTACACTTCTGAATACATTTACATTTAAATGTAAACATTTGGCAGACACGTTTATCCAGAGTTCCAAGTGATGTGAAATTCAATCCAAGCGCAGAGCTTGAACAGTTGACTTGGCAGTCCTAGAGCTTTACTTCGCTTCCAGTTAGAAGTGCAAATCCAATGCCCCTGAAAAAAAATCTACAAGTGAAGCAGAATACAGTCCAAGGATAAAGCTGAGGCATGCAAGTTAAGGGCTTTATGGACCCTACAGTAGTTCACTAAAGGACAGAGCTGTAACCACAGAGCCACCACTGTCCATGCAAATTTACTGCTTCTACTGGCTTAAGGCCTAAAATTATTTGCTGAAACAGGACAATATTAATAATTACATAGCATCAAAGAAAATGAAGTTAAAAAGATATGACATTTGAGTTAGGCTGGTGAATTTTAGGCGTAACCCAATAACATGCAGTTATCAAATACACTAAAATCCAGCGGCTCAGATTTTCCAAACAGTTTACATATCTACATCTTAGAAATCCCCCACAACACATGAACCTCGCTCCAAAAATGAATAGCTCAGTGGTAAAGACATTGGACACAGGTCAGAGGATTGTGAGTTCAAATCCAAGCAATGCCAAAGCAAGCCATGAGCAAGGCCCTTAACCCTCAGCTGCATAAATTGTATAAATGAGATAAGTGTAAGTCACTATGGGTAAGGGCATCTGCCAAATGGCATAAATGTAAATGCAAAAAATCCAGGCATTGGGGGAAAACATTTTCTTTTCTTTTTCTCAGCTTTTGCATGTCCATTTTTTGATGTACAGAATTCCACTCTATAATTACCATGTTTGTGGTATATTTTACAATAGATTTTTGTTCTATTTATTGTATACTTTAACATTTCTTATTAAGGACAAGAGGTAATTCAAATGAGGATATATATATGGGCATATATATCTAAGTCTAATAATAAACTGATTTTTTAATGCGTTGGTTTTGAAAATTAAAACAAATGTGTAATAGATATATTGGGATGTTCTGTCTGGGTATGTCACTAATGATTTCTTCTGCAGTGAGGATGCACTCAAAAACATTGCAAGTTGCTCATTTTTTTTCTTATTAACTTCAAGAGAGTGGGGCAAAAATAGAGGCTGGTGAGGGAGTAACTGTTTATAGCTCTAATAATAACTAATAACATGACCTAACCTGATTCACGAACATGAATGTGCAATGGGTTGTTTTTTTTCCAAATATAGAATTAATTTAATTAGAACACTGCTGTGGTATAAGAATAATAAGGAACTAATATTCATAAATCAATTACATATTAAAACATTATATTGAAAAGAAAAAAAAAAACTTCTGTTTAGTTGAATTTTGATCGTTTTACAAGTTAAAAGTTTTATTTCCATTTCATGCAGTATGTAAGTGTATATATATCTCTTGAACTTCTAAAAATATAAATAAAAGAATAATTAGTCTCCATATACGGGCCACCTATGCTGAACTGCTCGTGTGCACTTATGTGCAATTTAGCCTATTTATGCCTCTAGATAACATAGATCTAATTCGATTTGCAGTCGCCAAAGTCAAAGAGATTTTAGATCTTGTTAAAAGTTCAATTACAGCTCATCCATAATGGTTTAGATTGAAATCAAATTGAACTAACTTCATTTGCGGGTGAGATATACGCGTATGTGTAGAAAAGGGGGATGTTGGCTTATTTGATGACTCAGTCTGTGTAGAGCGTTTAAAGCAAGACTGTGTAAAGAGGTTTTGCTTTCTCTCTTCTTCATGAGTTTAGCATAGTAAATTACATGAAACAAGGCCTAATCTGCAGACTGTTCAAGATGTCAGTAATCATATTTGTGTGTTTTGGTTGTTTAATTTAATTTATGGAGTTCAGGCAAACTATCAATATAGAGGCCCTGTCATATCCAAGACCATATCTAACTGCCATCAAAATAAAATCTGTGGCATGATTGAAAGATCCCACACAGGAGATACCCTCACTATTAGATAGATCTGTGCAATACAATGGTAAAGTGCTGTATTAAAAGGAAAAAAAGGCTTTAACAAAGTATTAGTAAAGGGGTGTCCACACTTATTGTAATTGGAGCATTGTATGCTAAAAAGTTTCCTTAAATGTTTTAATTTGTTTATTTATTATGTTTATTACTTGTTTTGTTGGTTGTCATACAGTACAGTATATCACATACATAGAGGAAGGAAAAGAAATCTGGCATGTGTGTGTGTGTGTGTGTCTGTTTTTGTAACACTTGCATCCAGGTCTTTCGTTGAACGTTCAAAGCTAATCTTTTAACTAGTGAACAAAAGATAACTCACCATTAACCACCTAATAAACATAATAAATAAGTCTTTATCTGCTCTCATTTTTTATTCAAGGATATTTAAACATTAGCAACAAACAGAATATGTATATGTACTGGACATGTGCAGGTAATTATTGTACTTGTCCATGGACCTAAATGTTAACGAAGTAAGCAGAGAAAGGTATATAAAGCATATAAAAAGATGACACTCAAGATCACTGGAGAGATGACTTTAAATCAACAGATTAAATGGGAAAAAAAATTCTGCATTTTGTTCTGTGCCTTTTTCCGTGGCTCTTTTTTGTCTCCCGTAAATTGCACAGGGGCCTAATATTCCCACAAGAAAAAAAAAAAAAGCGTTTTAACTTCAAGTAGTCCCCGTTCTAAAAAAGTCTCTTTAATGCGCACACTGCAGAAGGGAAGCTGCTTGTTATAACAGTGTCATGTGAGAGACTATGAGAGTGGTAGTTAGATTAAAAAAGGAGGGTGCGATATATTGTGTTAAAGCTGTGCTTTTTCAAAACTGAACTGTTACCCAGAGGAACATTCTTTCCATTATAAAACTATTTGTCCTTCACACATATCCAAAACCATATTAGGCTCTGATCTCAACCCTACTGAACGCTGACCACACCTCGGTTATTGTAAATGTGAAATATGATGTTTAAAAAGCACAGAATTTTGTCTCTATTTATTTTTTTATTTATATATATATATATATATATATATATATATATATATATATATATAT
>JAAIIK010000026.1:1712153-1727475 GCA_014706435.1 Silurus glanis
TCTATCTATCTATCTATCTATCTATCTATCTATCTATCTATCTATCTATCTATCTATCTATCTATCTATCTAATATTAAT
Organism: Silurus glanis; assembly: GCA_014706435.1. Classification (NCBI taxonomy): domain Eukaryota; kingdom Metazoa; phylum Chordata; class Actinopteri; order Siluriformes; family Siluridae; genus Silurus; species Silurus glanis. The sequence goes on from JAAIIK010000026.1 coordinate 1,712,234, forward strand.
ATGATGTGAGGTCCAGTTAACAGCTAAAACAGGTAGAAGTAATAACTAATTTTTACTTCAGTACATGTAAGAGCCAAGACTTCTTTACTTTCACTTAAGTAAAAAGGTATAGTCAGTACTTCAACTTTTACCCGAGTATTTTAAAACATGAGTATCTGTACTTCTACTTAAGTAAAGGATGTGTGTACTTTTGCCACCTCTGCAGTGCACTGCGCTGTCCATTAGTAGTGCACATATAAATATGGCTTTAAGAAAATAGATGATGACTGAACAATGGCATTTTTTTAATTAGGAAATGTGTAATTCATAATCTAATTAAACTGGATAATTCAGGTCACAGTGCTATTCGACAACTGAGTTTGTTAAAACCAAGAGCAATTTTGTGCAGTCAATTTGTTTAATGCATAATGTTTATGTATTTAACACTATGTACACTATGTACTGTATACTATAATACTATTTACTGTATAGTGCGTGTATGTGTATATAGAGTATGTGATTATTATCGTGATTATTCGCAACTTAATTGCATTTTTATCTGTTCTAAATGTACCTTAAATCAATACTTTTCTACTTTTATGAACAATTATGGATGCTTTATGCAAATGCATGTTAATTATTAGTAAAACCAAACTCAACATAATGCATGAAGACAAAATTCATTATGGTGTTTTAAGTTACATCACACCCATTGTATATACATACACATTTTTTTTTTCAGTTTTTATATATTTTTTTAAAGTATTAGATCATTCATAAAGATGCAGAGTGCATCAAACAAAAAGTCAGACATGAACAAAGTTTACATACCAAGAATTATGAGTCGTGGACTCTCCGGCAGTTTGAGAGATCCCTCGACATCAGATGGAGTTGCAAATTCCTAAAACATTAGGGTTTTTTTTTTTTTTTTTTGTTTGTTTTTTTTTTTTAAAGAACAGCACACCCATCATCAGAAGACAAGCAAAACATAACATTGCAAATGAAAGGGATTGTATAATCTCAACTTACATCTGCTTGAAGTATCACCCCATCTAACGTCTCCTTAAAGTGTGCAAGGAGCAGCAGTATTACCATGGCAGCTACATCATCTTCAGCCCTGGAAAGTATGAGCCGAACATCGTTGTTGGTTGGCTTGCATTTAAAAAACTGAATAATGATTTGTCCACACTCCTGAATTGACGATTCAAAAAGTGTGAGCACGTTTTTGTCAGTCAGCAGCTCAAAATGAGCATATATATGCCTCTGCGTGAAGAGATACGGCCATTTGGTTCTCAAATCTGCAATTGTAGGGGATGGCATTGCGTTAATCATGTGACGCTGGAGGAAATAGGTCCCCTCCATGAGCATGCACACACCTCCTCTCTCTGCTCCAGAGATCCCCTCCTGATTATAGATATCCTCCATCCTCTGACGCTTCACTTCAAGACTGTCAAAGCTTTCACCAGACGGAAAATCAGGCTGCCATCTTGTACAACCATATGAGTCAATGGAACTTCGTTTTCTACAAGTTCCAGTGTTGTTACTTCGAATCCGATGATAGCTTAGTGTACTTTTTCGATTCAGGTTCTCTATGCGCACTTTCAGCTGTGAAAGTAGAGATTCATATCCACCACCAACCTGTTTGCCACCCATCATGTCAGCAAAAGTCTTTGGATACTGCCTGACGATTTGGCGAGTAATAGTAAGGCACTGTGATCTGGTGGGGTTAGCATCGTATTTTCTCATTTCATCAGCAAGGATTCGAATCATTTGTCGTCTGTCAGCTGGGGAAGGTCTCTGGCCGTTCGCAATAGCATTTTGAATACCTACTGGCATTAAGTTCCAGGGAACTTGGAAATGTTCAGGCCATAAATATGACCCAGTGGTTGATTCCGATGCCGATGTGCTTGGGGAGCTTGATATAGGTGAACCATAAGTAGAAATGGTTTTAGGGGCAACCAAGGGGAAAACATCAACAGGCTGCAGAACCACAGTGTTGTTTTGATTTTCTGTGGATTATATATATAAAAAAAAATGTTTCAAGAATTACACCATGCCCACTACGGCAATGCAGTGCAACACGGATTAAATTATCGCATCTTAGCTGAGTTCTAATGAATCAACCTTTTTTAAAATGTATTTATATATATATATTTTTACCTTGTTCTTTCCAGGCACTAAGAAGTTTTCTGCGTTGGATAGGTCGTATAAACTCCACTATGTCATCTTCTTTCACATTAACCAAATCATCCAAGCCTTTAACTCCTTGGTCCACAAGCTTCTTGACCAGTTGCTTGGTTCGATCTTGAGAGAGGCTTGGCAACACTGACAGTACAGCATCATTTAGCAATTGGTGCAATCCAGACATTGTTCTAGAATTGGAATAAAACAATAAGCCCCAAGAAGCATTGGTTTAACCATCATGTTAAACAGCTAAGAGGGTTTTTAGCACTCCACTCCTCATTATGCCTAACAATGCCCCTTACCCACATAGCAATATTGGTTTGGCCACTGATGAGCCACACAACCCACTTTTACTTGGCCCAAATACAGCAATGAATTACAGTACACAACTGGACCAGGTCTGGTTGCCAGAACTCGGGCCACATATGGCCCATGGCATAGTTATATCTCAGCCAAATGTGTAACTATAGCTGGTTTTATTCTGGTCCTATGTAAGACCAAACAGTTTGGTTCCACATGTCAGCCTCAACAAAACCTTAATCTAGCCACTTTATACACACCCGTGGCCCAGATGAAAAATGCCTGAACAACAACAGTATTCTGAAACAAATATTTATTGTTTTACATTTAAACAGAACATTTTGCATTTTAACAAACAAACAATACTTGAATTTCAATGCGATGTGTCAAAAAGCTCTCGAACATCTTCGTTTCAGTTCATGAACAAGCGGCATTGTGCGCACAACTCAACATCCAAGTCACAAGTCCATTATTCTGTTGTACTCTCCTGACGCTCTTTCCTGTTCATCCTTTCTCTCCTGCCACTATCACTATCTGTGCCCAGATATAATGGTGGAATCGATTTCCTTTTCTGTGGCCGCAGACATCAGGTGGTTACTCCTCACAACCGCTGAAACATAAAAGTACATTTAACTTTCCGACAATGTTAACTCATACTCACTCTACAATCCAAAAAAGCAAAGTCAAACTAAACATGTGAAAAAAAGTCATTATCACTTACCAAACTTGCCACGCTTTGCTTCAGAATTGAGAAGTCCACGACAGTTAGTGAAGTGCAGCCTGAAGAGTGCACTAGTGTCAGCTCACATCTTCGACAGCACCGGTTCCGGAAGTAGTTTTCTCATTTAGATGTAATTCTTTTTTTAAATCTTGGTTCTAACCATTAACCAAACCAACCAGCTAAATCGCAGGATTACACACTGAGGAAAAAAATATTTTAAAATAGAACAAAAAGACAAAGGTGCAAGATTAAAAGTGTGACACTACATTGAGGTAAAAACTGCAAACCCATGAACCATTGTGCTTTTCTAGATGCGACTTAGTTGTTAGATTATTTTTATTATTAATTTATTTATTGCCATAATAGGACATTTTAAGAGAGAAAAAATACAGTGGTACCTCTGAATACAAATGCCCCCGAATACATATAATTCAGAACACGAATGAAAATTCATAAAAATGTTCGGATTGGTTTCCGCATAAAAAAATCAGAATACGAATCGTTCGAATCTCGCGGGCTAAAAATCGAAGGGACAGTGGTTGTATCGAACCACCTCCCACACTCTCCCATGCCTTTCAACCCTCAATTAGCGTCTTCAATTCATAGTGAGAGCACTGTGTTTATTGCTGTGTCTGTGTTTCATTAATATTCATCACTGAACAGTATCGCATACATTATACTGTGCCTATTATATCGTAGTACTTCTTGTGTATTACATTATAACAGTAATTATATAATATTTAGTGTTGAAATAGTGACCCTTAAATACGTATTAATCATTGATGTCATCGATGAAAAAGAAGCCTAATTCAGACTATGTCTCACTTCAGTGCTTTTTTTGAAAAAGGTGAAAGTTGTGAAAGCAGTGAAACGAAGCAAAGTGTATGAAAAAAGAGAAAAATTAGTGATAACATTGATTTGGGTGACAGTCTGCCTGATATCATATTGAAAAGAGATTTGTCTCCTTCCAAACAATAATTCTCCCTCCTTCTCCTCCGATCTCCATCATGCCAACATTCACTCTTTTGAAAGGTAAAGTACCAAGTAAAGTTAATGTTTAAAGCACTATTATTAAATGCTAAATACTAAATTATATTAGTGCATATTGGGTGTATTTTTATTTTTATATTATATTTGGGGTCGTTCGGAACGAATTATCCCATTTAACATTATTCCTTATGGGGAAATTCGTATCAGTATACGAAAATTTCAGAGTGCGAATCGTGTTCCGGAACGAATTAAATTCGTATTCTGATGTTATTTAATAATTAAATTACCATTGATTTTTCATCTAAAATGACCATAATTCATAAGTAAAATCATTTGTTTGATGAAACCTTGTTGATAAAGAGCAATAAACCCATGTTGCAAACAGGAATTGGGGAAACAGCTGTGCGTATGAAAATATTATCACCTTACCATGTGAAATATCTGAAATTAAATTTTAACTTAAACCGACTCAAGGACGGTTCCATCTCCACCATAACCGAGCCACGTTTAGTTCACATGCCGTATGCCAGTGCAGACTGAATGCCAGCTGTGCCGGCTTTATGCCAAATAAGGGCCAGAATTTTTTGCTACCTGCTAAAATCACTGTAAACATTGGCTTCTTGTGGATTATTACTCTAAGAAAGTAGATACAACATATAGCTGGCATGGTTTCATAAAATAAACACACAGAAACAAATTGCAATTACTTAATGATAACCCATAATCATTCTCCTGCCAAACAATGTAGTTTTTTAAGCAACAGTTAGTCGAATGGTTGCCAAATAACACGCAAACAGTAACACGTAAACAGCGGAAAGCCTGCTTGAAGAATGGAGTTAGTGCTTATTAACATTTATTTGGATATTGCCATTCATTGTACAGTTCAATTTTGTTTGCACCCTCTTTGCTGGTACAGTTATGTTTGACTCTGGACAGGTGTGTTTTAACTGTGCAGTGCCAGATCCAAGGATATTGCGGCCAGCATTTTTCTTTGTTGTTTTTTTTTTTGGGGGCGTCAGTAAGATTGCAGGGATAATTCACATTTATGGCCGGTCACTGACATGATTTCTCTTGCTTGTAGGAAATCAGAGTCATTAGCATAGCATTAGAAAGTTTTTGTTTAGTGCTGCTTCACAAACACTCGTTTGTGTAGATTGTGACCGTGTTGGCTGCAAATCCACAGGAACATGGGGTCAAGGAAGTTTACCCCATGGGCTCTATATTATACCTAACGGAAGAAAGGACACTGTTCTATTGGGCAGTATATAGCTAAAAACCATATTATATATCGTTATATCATACATTGTTAGTGTAGTTTGGCCACTTAGAAGGTTAAAAGGTGAAAGATTTGGGCTGCAGCAATGAGAGTTATTTCTTTTCTAACAAAGTCACAGGACATAACTGGTTCCTCGGCTGATCAAATATAAACAAAGTAAGCCTATGGGGATTTCTTTCAATTGGCATCTCTGTGTTTTGTGTGTATTTGTTGAATGGCAGCGTTGTGTGCTTCTGATCATCCTGGCGGATGATAAATGATTCTGCCTTCAGTTGGGCGGTTGCCGTCTTCACTCTGCAACCCGTATGCAGCTGCCTATCAAACCTGTGCTGAAAATAGAACCGCAGGTGTATTAGGATTGAGTGCCTGAGAGTGCTGGATTTTTTGCATCCATTATTGCTTGATGGTAGGATGTTTTGTCACATTGTTCTTGGCAAAATGAAAACGTTGTCGCTAGTGATAAACTCAGATCTTTCAACAGACACCAAGTTGGGTTGATCAGTGGACCATACATGACCAACATAACTACTGAAATCATATGGGTCACTGTTTCCCTATTTTCAGAGTGGCATAAGACTGATTGTGAGCCTTGTTTAAATCCATTTTGGTGATTGTTTTCAAATCGATAGCCAGATGTTTCTCTGAACATCAGGTTGGTTAAGGGTCCTGTCTTTGTTTCTTGATTTTTCCAGGCCATTTCTTGACTTTTTCATCTCTTTTCCTCTCATTAATTCTAGCGTGTCTCCTTTCTTGTTTATCTTCTTGTTCTATCATGTCAATCTCTTTTAACCCTCTCACTTCATCCACATTGAGTAAATCAGAATTAATAACAAAATCCAACATTTTGAAATAATTTATCTGGTGTTGTAATATTGATGTAATGAGGTATTAATAATGCTGTTGAATAATGATGATGATTAAAGTAATTTGCCTTCGAACGTGGCTCAGCCAATCATAACTCATACACAAGTAGCCTTTATTTTTTTCTGATGTAAAGCAACGAACAAAATCACAAAACACATATCGGATCAAGCTTGAACGAGAACTGACTGAACTTCCCCAAATACAATTTCCTGCAAAACAGCATGTTCTTTTTGTAAAGTGTTCCCTTTTATAGTCAATTTCTTGGTTGCCGCCATTTTCCCTTTCTGAAAGATAAGGCAGCCGACCGATCAGGCATCAGCATAAAACTCCCACTCTCTGCTTCAACATTTTAAGATAAAGGACTCCTCACATTTATTTAGGTAAGCCTAAAGAAGTGGATGTCCTTCCGCTTATGTTGCAATCGAGGTATTCAAGGTCTTGAAGATTTCTTGCACACTGATTAAAATATGAGTGCTCAAACTGGACCAAAATGATTAATGGGTTCAGGATATTGACACGTAGTTATGTTTTGGCGTAAGTGGATGACCATTTCCATCTTTTAAACTCTCAGCAGATTCCTATAAATAGAAACCATAAATATGCAATCTGACCAACATTTGTTATAGGAGCACAGGTGAGCTCTACTACACTAATGCTCTAACTTCCAGTCTGGACTGCTGTTCCTTTTTTTTCAACAAAAGAGTTAAAACCCTGATAGAGAATCAATTCTGAACTGCATATCCACTTAATTTCTCAATGCCAGGGGTTGTGTCACCTGTTTTATTACGTGCATGATTTCCAAGGTACGTGAGCTGGTTAATGTGACTATTTGTTCTGTGTAATAGAACTGGTTCTCTCAATTCACCAGATGATCCATATAGTGCAGGGTCAAATAACAAAAACACTTCAAAAAGGTCATGCCCATGACAGGAAGGTAATCCCGGCTGGCAAACAGGAAAATATTTCAAGTCATTAAGGGGGGGATTACTTTTGACACCAATTGCACTTTCAGACTCACCAGCATCCAAATCCTTTAGTTCTGCTTATACAACCTCACAGGTCTTGCTAATGCTTTTGTTAGGGGTACAGAGTGAAATGTTTGATAGCCAATCTTAACATTTCGGAAAACATAGTTACTTCTACTGAAATTTTCAACAAAGCCACCACTGTAATGTGGGAATAGTTATCTTCAGCTTTGGAACCCAATGTACCTATCCTTCAACTAATACAACCCCATTTTCGTCTAAGAAAGGCAAATGCCAAATCTTGTCCGAAAAACTTGTTCTCTACACAAGACAACTAGCAGCACTATAGTCGGTGCCTGACTTACAATGAGGCATCAGGTTTGTAAGGGTCATATGACTGCATGAATATTTAAAAGATAAAGCAACTAAATGTATCTGTATCTACAAGTTTTTTTTTTATTTTATTGTTTCAGCCCTTCTCTACTTTGCAGTAGACTTGTGTATTTTTCTGTTGTTCTGTCACTGATTTACATCATAACAAAGCTTCTAACTTTTGCTTAATATGAATATACTAAGCAAAGCATTCTTTGGCAAATTCATTAACACTAAGACAGATGGGGACAGGGTCCACAAACTTAAAAATCTCTTTATAAAAAGACTTTCCTATTTTATCAGTTCTAAGTGCATGGGCATTACACATCTGGAAAAGATTGCCATTATATATCATCATTATGCACACTCTTTCTGTCATTTTCATAAATTTTAAGCATATTTCATTTTTCACTCCGCCTATATAGCAAATGTGACTGGCTGACATCATGTATGTCTGACAGCCCATGCATTACTGTTTGAATTATGATGAAAATAATCTTTGCTTGTACCTTGAGATAAAACAATGGCATGTTTTAAAAAAAAAAAAAAAAAAATAGGTTCTGATAGTCTGCGTTATCTGGCAATATATGATATCTAACTGCTCTCCACCATCACCATAATCTATAAATAAAATTCTGATTTTGCATTTGAGTGTTCAGCCACACGCTGAATTCATCATTGTGAGGCCTCGTCATTGAAACATTTAACTGCGGTATATTATGACTTGGCCTTTCTGATATCTAGATGAACATGATGTAATTGTTGATGCTACAGAAAACCTTCAGTTACATCTAAATGGGACAATGCCTTTTTCTCAATTGTAAAATTACCGTATTTTTCGGACTATAAGCCGCTACTTTTTTCCCACGTTTTGAACCCCGCGGCTTAAACAACGAAGCGGCTAATTTATGAATTTTTCCTGGGTTTTTCCCGGTTTCACAAACTTCAAGCCAAAAAACTGAGCGACATAACATTAGACCAATGAAATTTCCGAACAGAAACGAAAAAACGCACCTCACCTGTGTTATGAGCTGCACGGCATCGGGAGAAAAACTTTCACCGGGTGATTTTTTAAACGCACGACGATGCCAAAAGATAAACTCCCGAGAGAAATTGTTGTGGAAGGAAGGAGGAAAACAGTGAACAATGACTTACTTGGTCGGCTACTGTTTAGATACAAGCCGTTGTAATGCGTTGAGTCTGGGTCATGGGATAGCTCGCTAACTACAGTTGCAACAGAAATCATATAAGCACAGACAGGTTTCCAAAACTCGTGCTTTTTTATTTTTCTTGGCAACAGCGTTAAGGGTTAGTCAAAGAAACTTAGAAATCAGTGTCAGAAAATAATAAGGACATAATCCTCATCTTGAACACACGCAGTAATACTGGAAAAATGCAGTGCCAGGCTATTCCCAAAATACCGCTATGCTCCTAAAGGAAGCGCAACATATTTCACCCGTTACACCGTGTGTAACGTGTCTTTCGTTAAAGCCTGTGTAAAGTTCATTAGTGTAGACACCTGCGGCTTATAGACAGGTGCGGCTTATTTATGTTCAAAATAAAAATATTTGTAAAATTCAGTGGGTGTGGCTTATATATGGGTGCGCTTTATAGTCTGGAAATTACGGTAAGTTTTTCAAATTATTACACTTTTCTTGTTATAAGTCAATGTCACAGACTAAAGCAAGCATCAATTCCTAACTATTTCACATTTGTCTTTGTGGCCCTCTTTTTGTGATCTCTGTACATATAAGCCTTGAATGCAGTGAACTTTCTAAATGATCTGGAACAATCTGATTCTAACTCAAACCACTTATCACACCCCATAGCTCACCACGCTCCCTTGAGGCATGCCAGTGAAAAGGCATGTTTCAAGACTCTTCTCTGTTCTGGCACTTAGGTAGTGGAATGAAACTCTCCTAGCTGTCCAAACAGTCATTAGCAGTTTTTAAATGATGATCAAAGACCTTCCCCTTTTTGAAGTACTTATATTAGCACTTTCAATTACCAAAACCTTTTCTGTATTAACTCTTCATTAGAGATTTATGAATCATGATATTCTTTTTTTAATGGTGTTCATAGTCTTTGACATCATAGCACTTCTGTTCATCGCTCTGGATTAGGAGATCTGCTAAATTCCATAAGTTTAACCATAATTGTAGCATACAGGTGTACAGTGGTATTGCTGTAAGTCAAACTGGATTAAAGCTTTGACTGGCACACTTGAGCAATGGGAGGCACCAAGATATTAAGTATACTGAGATCCGACTTCCTCAACAAAGAAACTGTTGGTGGTGCTACCAGTGCTTTGGCCCCTTTGCTAGATAGCAAGAGGGTGAAAGGTCCATGAAAAAGGCAAAAGCTTTGTTTTGGTTGTTGTACAAGGTGTCAATTGGGGTTAAAAAGACCCTGATGATCTTTTCAGCTGTTCTCATAAATCACTGTAGGGTCCTGCCGTCAAAAACGATGAGACAGCTGAAATAAAGATTAGGTGAGGCCTACTTGGTTAGGTTAGTGATGTTGAGAGTATAAAAGGCGATCTATGTTATGTACACCAAGAACTTGGAGCTTTTAATGTCCAGTGGTAAGTGGTCTACTCATGGCTTAACAACATAAAAAAAAAAATTGTTTTCTGTACACCATATTGCAAACAGGTTCATCTCCTCAATGCGGCCCTTGGCTGTAGTTAGCTTCAGCAAACCTGATAATGCGATTTGAACTGTACATTGCAGCACAGTTATGAGCAGGGAAAGCAGTAGTGGATTGAGCATGCAGCCTGGGGAGACCCAGTTTGATTGGTGTATAAAGTAATGCCAGGTGATACTAACCATCATGTAATGTCTAAATGAATGAGAAAGACCTCTCAAATTTTCTAAACATTTAAATTACTAAGTGATTAACTGCATACATTAGGCTAAAAATATACATATATTCAGAAGACCTAGAAAAGTCCCAATCAAGATCCAAATCATAGAATCTGTGACTCAAAATATTTGATCTCACAATTTAAAGTAAATTGTGAAACACGAACCTCTTTTGCTTTTTGCATCCACTTCCATGATCTGAAGCCAGGCTGAACCACAGAATGGCATGCTTGCTGATCTCGTCCTCAGTAGCACTGCTGCTAACTTTGCAGTTTTGCACAGCTCCTGAGTAAAGCATCAATATATTAATACATTTGCATGCTAAAGCTCTGGCACCCCTCACCAGATTTTGTTGATTTTGTAATGTAAAACAAGTAAGCACATCCTCTGCAGCAATTTTAATAACTAACCTCACATTTTTAAGCAGGAGCTTATATTTGATCAACCAAAAAAGGTAAAAAAAAATACAATAAAAAAATGGAACAAAATTTTAATTGTGACAGGAGCAAAATGTTGGACACAATAAGAATTTGCTACAGTATAGATAGATAGATAGATAGACAGACAGACAGACAGACAGACAGACTCGACCGCGAGCCAAGCCCCGATCGAGGACGTCTCCCCTGCCACCACCGGCCTTCGAGATCTCGACCGAGAACCGCTTCGCCCCTCTCCGCGAGACGGAACGCGATACCGTGATTCTTGGAGATTCCATCGTCCGGCATGTCCGCGCTACCGGAGCTAAAGGTAAGGTGCACACTCGCTGTTTTCCTGGTGCTCGTGTTCTCGATGTCGCTGCGCAGGTACCCACGATCCTGAGCGAGAACTTCGGAACGGTTGTTCTCCATGCCGGAACAAACGACACCAGGCTGAGGCAAACGGAGATTTTAAAGAGGGATTTCAGGATCCTGGTGGAGACGGTACGCAGCACATCACCCACAACGAGGATCATTGTGTCAGGACCTCTTCCCACTTACCAGCGAGGGGCTGAGAAGTTTAGTAGACTTTTAGCACTAAATGAATGGTTACAGTCATGGTGTCGAGAGCACAAACTTCTTTGTTAATAACTGGAACTGTTTCTGGGAGCGTCCTAGGTTCTTCCGCCCTGATGGCCTGCACCCCAGCAGAGTTGGAGCAGCAGTGCTATCAGATAACATCTCTAGGATACTTCACACCATCTGACTGGTAAGACATCAGGAAATCTTCAACTATGAGAACACGCATACAACAGACCAAATAGTTACAAGTGAGCACACAGCCCAATTTATAGAAACCGTATCTATTCCTTGTGTAGCAAAACCAAGAATTAAATACACAAGATCCAGAAATAATCTTATTACAGTTAAAACTGAAAAATGCCAGATAAACAAACACAACAAAGTTCTAAAGTTTGGTCTTTTAAACATTAGATCACTTGCACCCAAAGCACTGATTGTAAATAAGATGATCACCGATAATAATCTCGATGCACTCTGTCTCACTGAGACCTGGATTAAACCAGATGATTATATGGGTCTAAATGAGTCTACACCGTCAGGATATGATTATAAGCATGAGCCCCGTCAGACTGGTCGTGGGGGAGGTGTAGGAACCATTTATAGTGCCTCTCTTAATGTTAGTCAGAGATTAGGATTCAGCTTTAAATCATTTGAAGTGCTCGTTCTTAAAATTGTACTTTCAGACATGCATAGAAAACTCGCTCTGGTCACCGTGTACAGACCCCCAGGGCCCTACGCTGATTTTCTTCAAGAGTTTGCTTGTTTTCTTTCAGACCTCTTGATCAATTTTGATAAAGTGCTGCTTGTAGGAGATTTTAATATTCATGTAGATGATGCAAACGATGCTCTAGGATTATCATTTGTCGACTTATTAAACTCTTTTGTGGTTAAACAAAACGTCACCAGACCAACTCACCGTTTTAACCACACACTAGACTTAATAATATCCCACGGAGCAGACGTCACTGATATAGATATTTTACCTCAGAGTGATGACATCACAGACCATTATCTTATACTGTACAAACTACCGGTAGAGCAGATTAGCCGTGTTTCACCACGCTATCGACTTGGTAGGACTATTGTTCCGACCACTAAGGACAGATTCATAAATAACCTGCCTGATTTATCTCAGTTTCTCACTAAACCCATAACTGCTAATAATCTTGATGAAATGGCTAATAACATAGACCTTATCCTCACTAGCACATTAGACACTGTTGCCCCCATCCGGTTAAAAAAGGTTAGAGAACAAGCACCTGCACCTTGGTATAATAGTCATATGCATGCCCTCAAGAGAACAGCATGTAATCTGGAGAGAAAATGGAGGAAAACAAAATTGGAGGTATTTAGAATTGCGTATAAAGACAGTATGCTCAGCTACAGACAGGCGCTAAAAGCTGCTAGAGCTGAACACCTGAGCAAACTCATAGAAAACAACAAAAACAATCCAAGGTTCCTTTTTACTACAGTAGCTAAACTAACTACAAATCAGGGATCTGAAAAATGTGTTCCATCACAGTTTAGTAGTGAAGACTTTATGAATTTCTTCACTGAAAAAATAGATAACATTAGAAAAACAATTGTGGCAGTTCAACCTCTGAGACCATCTCCTGACACAGTGTCACCTTCAACTCCACAACTACACTGTTTTACATGTATAGGACAGGAAGAGCTAAATCAACAACATGTCAGTTAGATCCCATTCCAACACATCTACTGAAGGAAGTGTTATATACAGCTGGTGAGCCTCTTCTGAATATTATTAACTCCTCACTATCTTTAGGTCATGTCCCTAAATCCCTCAAGCTAGCAGTTATTAAGCCCCTGATTAAAAAACCTAATCTGGATCCAAACACGCTATCGAATTACAGACCAATTTCAAATCTCCCATTTATGTCTAAGATTTTAGAAAAGATTGTCGCTGCCCAGTTATGTTCCCACTTGCAAGAGAACAATATCTTTGAAGAGTTTCAGTCAGGTTTTAGGCCCCATCATAGCACAGAAACTATCCAGGCTAATGCTAGTGAACTATGGCGTGCCACAAGGTTCAGTTCTAGGACCCCTGCTCTTCACAATATACATGCTTCCCTTAGGAAATATTATTAGAAGGCATGGAATTAGCTTCCATTGTTATGCTGATGATACCCAACTATATATCTCATCTAAACCAGGCGATACAGCTCAATTAACTCGGATAACTGAGTGTGTTAAGGAAATAAGAGATTGGATGACCCATAACTTTCTACTTTTAAATTCTGATAAGACGGAGATTTTGCTCATCGGCCCATAAACTAGTATACAGAAGCTCCAGCATCTTAACCTGCATTTAGACGGATGTTCTGTAACCACTAGTTCAACAGTAAAAGACCTGGGAGTTATTTTAGACAGCAACTTATCTTTTAAAAATCATATCAACCAAGTTACAAAAACAGCCTTCTTTCACCTTAGAAATATTTCTAAGCTAAGAAATATGTTGTCTATATCCGATGCAGAGAAGCTCGTCCATGCGTTTATGACCTCCAGAATAGACTACTGTAATGCATTACTAGGTGGATGTCCTGCATCATTAATAAACAAGCTTCAGTTAGTTCAGAATGCGGCAGCAAGAGTTCTTACTAGGTCAAGAAAATATGATCACATAACCCCAATCTTATCGTCCCTACATTGGCTTCCTGTTAAGTTTCGAATAGACTACAAACTACTGCTACTCACTTATAAAGCACTAAATGGTTTGGCTCCCATGTATCTCTCCAGTTTTTTAACACGCTACAATCCGTCACGCTCCCTGAGATCTCAAAACTCTGGGCTTCTAGTAGTTCCTAGAATAGCAAAGTCCACTAAAGGCGGTAGATCATTCTCACATTTAGCTCCTAAACTCTGGAATAGTCTTCCTGACAGTGTTCGGGGCTCAGACACACTCTCCCAGTTTAAGTGCAGATTAAAAACATATCTTTTTAGCAAAGCCTACACATAACATACGTCTCACATCATAACCTTGTGCTCCAGAACATCTCATCACATGCACATTATCAACTTGTGCTGTTAATATCATGAACAGCAGCTACGCTAATTGCTCTCCACTGCTTCTCTTTCTCTCCCCATCCCGAGGCTTCCTGAGGTTTGGCCAGCTCCAGTCACGTCCCACCTCGTGAAGATTATGGACTTTAAAGAAGTAGATGCCGAACTCGCAAACATCCTGAATCATCTAGAGACGTACCAGTGCCAATTGGATCCCACTACATGTGTGGAGTTTTGACATTGGACCTCCTGGAGTGTTTAAAGGCTCTGGCATGGAGAAGCTGTTGCTGGATCTGTGATGATCACAAATGTTGAGCTCAGTAGCTCCTACTTTTATACCAAAGACTGTAGAAAGAACATTTACTTATAATCTTATACTCCAGTACAATGTTAGTTCTCACTCTCCAGTGTTCTGTATTGTTGAAAGATTTATGATCAAACACTTGATGTCACCCAAATGAGGATGGGTTCCCCTTTTGAGTCTGGTTCCTCTCAAGGTTTCTTCCTCATAACATCTAAGGGAGTTTTTCCTTGTTTTCCACAGTCGCCATGGCTGCTCATCAGAGATAAATGCACACCATTCACCTTGACTGTTGATTTCTGTAAAGCTGCTTTGAGACAATGTCTGTTGTGAAAAGTGCTATAGAAATAAACTTGACTTGATAGATAGATAGATAGATAGATAGATAGATAGATAGATAGATAGAT
>JAAIIK010000026.1:1727485-1748836 GCA_014706435.1 Silurus glanis
GATAGATAGATAGATAGATAGATAGATAGATAGATAGATAGATAGATAGATAGATAGATAGATAGATTAACACATTTATCTATGGCTTTTTTATATGTTTTGCATATATCAGACACTGATGAGGTCACAGGTAAGGTGTCCATCTGATGACACTTCTATGCAGATCATCTAGGTTTTTCCTGTCGTTTGGGCTTTTACTTTGCCTTTCTGCCAAGGATATGAACAGTTCTTTGTCTTTGAAATCTTACCTTAACTTCCATAGTTCCCTTTAACTGACATTTCCTATGACATTTCAAAATTGAGTTGGGCTGCTTTAATATATTTGTATAGTCTCCTTCTTTGTAGGCATCAATTAGATTCACTTTCAGATCCTCAGTAAGCTGCTTAGAGGTGCCCATGGTTGCTGAGTGTTAGCAGAAGGCTTGAGAAGGATTTATTTTGCTCTGGAATTTTCATTAGCATTACAGGTTCTAACAAGACAATTACAGCTTAACTTTTAACTGACTTTACAAGCGGAACCAAACTTCTACATGCAAAAACTCATTTTCATGTTCCTTTTTTTATTTATTTTTTTTTATTAATTTTTTTTTTTGAGTTGAGCAAATTTAAAGTATTTTAAAGTAACAGTAAAAAAATTCAGAAAAAAAAATTAAATAGGGATTCGCTTCCTTACGTTTTAAAAGTCAGCAAAATATGTTAAATGTAACCTTTTGCATCCAACTGTATATATTATATATGTTTATTGCAAAATAAAAATTTGCCCTGGTAATACATACGGATAAGAAGCTCCTTTGCGTTCATTCCACTGAATTTGAACTTTTGGTTGGCCCCTTTCCAGCTAATTTGTTTGCTAACATGTTCGCTGAAAATGTGAGCCAAGATGTTCCAGGTCACCTTCTTGACATCTTGCCCTCCCAGCACTGATAAAATTTGTATCTGTAAGAAAGAGGAAAAAACGATGTAATAAACCACAGTGGCAATGAGGTGAAAGACCACCAAGTTTCTTTCTTGTATAGATGCATGCAAAGTATAATAATAACTTATTATTTGTTATTTTATATTTATATATATATATATTGCACTAAACAAACAACAAAGATGGTATTGATACCAAGTTATTTTTGGATCCAGCATTTGTCTTGTCAGCAAGCCAAGCTTCAAAATGTTCCACCTCCTCAGTGGTATCTAGTGGGAATTTCAAGTCTTCAGGGGTGGCAAAAAAGCCCTGGGGTTCTGTGTTTGCATCCATTTTAGTGCTCAGGCCATTCAGCATCCCCACTATTTGGGTTTGTTCATGCTTAACCTGCTCCAAGAGTGCCAACATATGGAGCTGATCACCTGTAAATAAAAAAAAGGTAAATATTTAAAATGATACAAGTATCTAAGTATCTAAAATGAAAGCAGTTTTACACTAATAAATAATCAAATTTAAAATAAAGGGAAGCTGTTTGAGCAGAGCATGCAGTTGAGGAGCCGGGCAGGCTAAAGGGCTGAAGAATGGCTGCAAGAACTGTGAAGGAGGTGACCTGGAATATCTTGGCTCAGTTTTTCAGTGAATATGTTACTAACAAAAATGTCTTAAAAGGGGACAACCCTTTCTGCCCCGCTAAGGTGGATACCATGCAAGGCTTAGCATATTTAATGTCAGAGTCGATGCTCTGATAGATATTTTTTTTTCCCTTTAAAACTCACCAGTGCCTAGAATCGGTCCAGTTCCAGTCGTTACTCTGTAAGTTGGATGGAAAGGAAGGTGACCCTCCCAACTGCTAGTGTTTATTACAGGAGAGGATATAACTAACAGAGGGTTCCTTGACTCTTTCTGTTGATCACCATCAGATTTTCCAAGATAAAGACTGAGGAAGAATTAAGCACAAATGTGTATTGTGCATTTAAAATACCAATTTTTAACAAAATAAAACAGCTGTTTAAAAAAAAAAAAAAAAAATTCTTAAACTAACATTGGCTTGGGTTTCGCGTTCACCTCCTCCTTTTTACCCGAATGCTCATCAGACGTGTTGCAGCGTAAGGATTCCAAAGCCTGATGTGCTTCTGAATAGTTGTCTAAAACATAAATATTGAAATTATTTAAAATGTCTGCCATTTCTTATAATTACAACTGAATCAAATTGCAACCAACCCTCTTGGAGAGACTCACTCAATATGGGTGGTGACGATATCATTTGATGCGACTACATAAATAATGGCAAAATGTATTACTTTAAATGGTTGATTTTTTATTTTTTATATTTTGCCAGATTTCAGTATAGTCAAACATACCATAGGTCTTTAGTAGAGTGCAGTTATAGCGGTCCCAGTCCTCCCCAGGTGTTTCTCGCTGTTCAACTGCCCTTTCCATACATTTGTCCGTTTTATAATTTGGCCAGACTGTCTCTCCAGCAGTACACCATTCAGATGGCACAACCACAGCAGTTTCTGTTCCTGAGAATTTTACAATGTTGTACATTCTGCAGTAAAAACAGAAATGGTGCTATTAGTTTTTACAAATAATGCTTAGCATTCTGTAGCATACATTCCACCTGACTAACTGACTGGGGCAATATACATTTAAGACACTCTGGTGAACAAATTATGGCAATGATGGAAGTCTATAACAAAGCGCTGGCGGTTGTTAATAGGTCACACTGAACAGCATCTTTTTATAATCTACACAAAATGATTGAAGTAAGAAAACTTGATGTATGTATGATAAAAATGTTATAAAACACGTTTTTAAAGAATATGAGGCTACCATGGCAATGTTCATTTAATAATGGAATCGAGATCTTATAAATAAATTAATCCAGGAAAAAAAATGTTTGTATTAATTTGTGTATTCTGTTTCATTTCTCATTATTACAGTATGTAACAACAAATTAATTATAGTAGCCAAATAAATGTCACAATGAATAACAACAAAATAAAAACATGCACACGGATTCATAAAAGTTAATATATGTGAAATTAATTAAATAGATATGCTTATGCTATATGGAGCGGCAGCTCTGCGGTGAAGTAAGAGGAAACATTATAATTAAGGAAATATTTAACCGGATTTTATTTGCGCAAGCACCACATGAAGCAAAAACAAACACAAGCACAGAGGGTCGAACAGCCACCGAGACCGATTAGAGGAGCGCCACTATACAGTGCAGATTTAATGAAGCAGGGAGAGTAGACACGAATCTTGCAAGGAATATCAAGGCCAAAAAAAAAAATCCACCTTCTATTTATATCTGCTTAGGTTGCACAATTTCAAATTAGGTATGAGGATTTGCAATATTTCAGTCCTGACAGTGGAGTCTCAATCTCAATTTTGAGCCCCCTACCACCAAGAGTTTCTCCATTGATCCAATAAATCGATCTTTTCATTGTTAATTACTCTCACTAGCTGGGAGGTGGTGGCTCAGGGGTCACAAGGGGTCACAAGGTTGCAAGCTCAAATCCCAGCACCACCACTTTGAGCAAGAGTTATAAGTCACTCTGTGGAAGGGTGATGTAACTGTTTGTTCAAGAAAACTTTCAATTTGTTCCATGTAGCCAAAAGTAGATTTGAATGGCAGATAAAAAACTACAGACCCTTTCTCACAGCCCACTGGGAAACATGCTGTTATAGTTTACTCACCACTAAGAAGAGATGGGAACAGTTACCCCTGGTGCGAATATCTAATCTAATATCAGCGAAACAAAGAAAATATCAAATTTTTTTTTTAGAAATGTTTTGCTAATTATAGGACCGATTTTTTTTTTTACATATATTTATTTGTTTTCATTTTATAAAAAAAAATAATGATATGATATTAGAATTGTTTTTTTTTGTTCCTGAAATCCACATGCCACCCAAAACCAGTGCACAAAAGTGTAAAAAGCCAATCAGACAGCAATCTTTAAGATTCTGAAAGATTGCAGCCTGAAAAGAATTATACCACTTGGATAGAACAAGTGCAAGTTCCCATTCCTGAAAAAAATGATCAACATTGACTATTCTGTAATAAAAAACATTAATGGGGTAATTGTGCAAATTACGCTTGACAGACTACGGTGATCAGCTGTGCCAGTGACTGAAGATGCGTAGTGCACAGATGTGTGAAAAGCCAATCAGATTGCATAATAAGATATAAAGATGCTAAAATTGTGAAGACCTGAAATTTATACAAAACACAATGTTCATGGTGATGCCATTCGAGTTTATAGTGAAAATTAGATACTTTATAATTGGCACATGCACATGTACAGCACAGTGGAATTCTTTCTTCGAAGATCCCAGCAATGTTGTGCAAGCTGGTGTCAGAGTGCAGGGTCAGCCATGTAACAGCACCCCTAGAGCACAGAGGGTTAAGGGCCCCATGGGTGGTGGCTTGAACCCACGAACTTCCGATCAGCAATTCAGAGCCTTAACCATTGAGACTGAGCTGCCGCCATCTGCACTTTCAGAATTGTTTTAAAGAATATCAAGCTCCAGTGCATATGCACATCTAACACAAAAACTGTAAGTGTCCTATAATACATATCGTGCTGGAGCAAAGGTGGTCTGGTTTTCATTATGTATCACAACCTGATATGGGTAATTCAAAGTCCACCATGGTTTAACAATGATAGATGTATTATTAGCAAGCTTTTTTTTCCCCCTTCTACTTGCCTAACCCATTAGTAAACCATCCAGACACTTTCTGTTATGGGGTCAGCTTAGAGTCAGTGGCTAAATCGGAGTAAATTCATTACCTAGCACTGTGCTCGGGACACAAACATCGTTTGTAATTCCATGTGCTTTAATACAGAAAAACCCTTTAGGCTCAAACATCACCCACAGAGCAGGATTAGTATGAACGTACTGCAACGGAAATGAAAATTACAACCGACTTTACTGCTATGCAACAGGTGGAAAAAAGAAAGCAAGTTAAATACTGACAAAGTCAGGACTGACTCAGGCAGATATTAGGAAAGCGTGTAAGCTTCAGTAAATGCCTGCATGCATTAGGAGCGAACATGCGAATCCTGCAGACACCTACACAAAGACATTAAAATGTATTACCTTCGGTTTGTATAGGATGTTGTGTAACATTTTGTGCTCTTCTGCAATTTATACCCAGTGCATTTTAAGTAAGGTTTATATAACACAAGGTTCAAAACAGTTCAGCTTTGTATTGTTGACATCCTGCTATACTTTTCTACTTTTTTTTTTTCCCTACATACTTGCATAAAGTCATCAGTTTATAGAAGATAGTTTGCACTGTTTTTTTCCACTCGAGCCTGTCTAGCTAGTTTGCACTTTCCTGCAAAATTAAATATATATATAGTTTTTTTTGTGCTCACACTTAAATGGATTTGCACTGTAATGTACTATTCACTCTTTACCATTGTATTGTTGTGCTGCATCAAGGATCTAAAGGACATACGTTGTAGAAGTCCAAGTGACTTGATTTATATCAATATAAAATTTTTCTTTTCAATAAATAAAAAAAGAAAGAAAAATTAAAACTATTTTGCTAAGAGTTGCCACATGCCCAGTCGAGGGGGAAAATCTGGGTATGGAACACAGTTGTGTAATATGTCTGCCCCCTTGTGTTGAATGGAAGGCACTGCTAAACACTAAGTTAAGGCCATTCTTATACTTATTACAGTGTTAATAAATACAGATTGCGCCCGAATTACGATGGTTCGACTTACGATTTTTTTTTTTCGATCTTACGATGACTATAGCGATACGACAAAATTATACAAATATTTTACATTTGCACAACAGCCGCAGGCAGCAGCGTACGCTGTACAATACGTTGGACGCACAACTGGGATGAGCGTATCTCTCCCCCTGTGAGGTCCCCCACTCTCTCTAGCGGTCGACAGAGTAAAGTCGTCTCAGTGTGAATTATTTTCTGTTTCGAATGGTTTCAAACAGCAATTTTAGTGATAAAAGCATGTCTTCCAAGCAGCAAGTATGTCTCCTGCTTGTAGTGAAAAAAAGAAGAGGAAAACCATCAGTTTAGAGCAGAAAATGAAAAATCAGCAATAAGCAGAAAAGACCATCACAGTCATAGTACCATCTTCGACTTACGATGGGGACGTCGTAACATATCTCCATCGTAAGTAGAGGACTACCTGTATTATAATGAAGTGCTGTGCGCAAAATGCATACATCAGACACTGATCAGTCAGCGATTGATTTCTTTGATTGACTTCTTTTTTCTCCACTATGGCTTCTCATGTAGTGTATCAGATAATCTATTTAGTGACACTGATACTTAAAACAAAATTACATTAGAATACATCGTTTTTCAGCTTGTGAAAACATCTTACTGAAGAAGACCCAAGAGGCAGCAGTAGTTTTCACCGACTGTTTTATTTCTGAATTTTACACAATTATACATTTAACAGAAAATGTACCACTGATATTGACATCATATACAGAATTTCCTTCTTTTCTAATGGGGACAATTGGTGGCATTGGACTCTGGATCGGAAGGTCATAGGTTCAAATCCCAGCACCACCAAGCGACAACTGCTGGGCCCTTAAACAAGGCCCTAAATCCTCACCTGCTCAGTTGTAAGTCGCTCTGGATAAGGGCGTCTGCTAAATGCCATAAATGTAAATAATAATAATAAAAAGACAAAGGCATCTAGCAAGTGCGCTTAATTTTCATCAGTGCCTTTTACGGTGTTATGCTTTTCACCATTTTACATGCTTGTTCTTCACACTCAGGTCTTTAAAATGCCTCCCACATTTTGGACAAATGAACAAATGGAAATGAACGAATGATTTTTCAAATCATGAACGAAATGCTTTCCTTTATGGAATGGTCTCAGATTTAACGAAAATGCCTTTATTTGATTGGATGATCTTGACCATTCTGTGCTTTATTGTCTCTTACTTTTAATAATACTACAAATTATTATTATCAGTGGTGCAAACTGAAGCATTACTAAGCATTTTGTGTATGAGGATCACGTTTCCTCTCTAATTTTAAACCTAATGCTTTGGTCATTAGCTCTCTTAATGTGATTGGTTTTGTTTAGGAAGGAATACAAAGATACTCTTAGTCAATGACAAAATCTTGCTTTAATCATGTTAGTGTTGAATGTGTGTGTGCATCACTGGCTGTTTCATCTAACACCATCCCACTGTTTCACCAGTTAAACAATACTAGTCAGTAAAGCAGATGATGGCTGGAAAAAAACTAAACGTATGACAGTAAGTCTTTAATAAATAAAGTAAAGACTGCTACTCTGTGCATGAAAAACACTGAACATGCATTTAGCACTAAGAGTGCAATGTAAAACTTGCTGAAGATGTTTTGCTGATGATGCCGACTGCGTAGATTAACCATGTCACCTACTAGCAAATGTTATCTTAGATAATTGAGTTAGCTAGTTTGCTTGCTAATGTCAAGAGTATGTCTAAACTAATTTAGCAATCCAAATAGTTAAGTGATATACAGCTCAAGTAACAGAACTACCACTTAAAACAATAAAGAACAACTCAGAGGTCATGTCTGATGAGTTAAGTCAAGTTTATTTCTATAGCGCTTTTCACAACAGACATTGTCTCCATGTTGTTGTCCTTTCGCTCATTGTCTCATGAGTGAGATTGACATGAGATTGACATCACTCATTGTCTCATGAGTGACGTCCTTTTCTACAGTCTTATAAAGTCATTTGAGATTATAGAACCAGGAGCTACTGAGCAACTCATAAAATAGCTCAACATTTGCGATCATCACAGATCCAACACCAACTTCTCCATGCCAGAGCCTTTAAACACTCAAAGAGGTCCAATTCCCAAACTCCACATGAAGTGGGATCCAAATGGCGCTGGTACATCTCTAGATGGTAAAGTTCAAGTAACCGAGATGGCAGCTGTGGTCATGTGCTACAGGAAACACCCATTCATTTTCAAATGGGGGTGAACATGGGCCAAGATAGTGATAGGAACAGATAAATCACAGTTTCATTGGTCAGAGCAAAAGCTTAATGAAGTGACATTTTGATGTCTCCTTTCATTTTTATTATTTAAAAAAAAGAATTCTCTTGTTCTTTTTAATGACACCCCTATGCCCAACCCAGTGCTTGGGCTCTGTAATAACAAGTGCTGGGAGCAGAGGAATATCACTCCATCTAAACCGTTGACAAAAAAAACAAAAACAAAATACTGTTTATAGGGGGGGGGGTGGGGGGGGGGGGGGGTCCTGCTGAGGTTTTAGTCTCAACGTAGGCATTTCAAGCAACATAGGTTTACTAAGTACTTTTTGTAGATCTACTTTTTGACTCAATAGATCTGCTTTGCTAAAGAATGAGTGGGTGAATTCTGACAGGAAATATAAATGATCTGCTTTGAAGGGCAAGGTAGGGCATATAGGTCTTGAACAACTGGGGTACATATATATTGACACCAGTGCTTCCATCAGAGTAATGTAGAAAAGGTTCTGCCTTTCCATCCTTCTTAAAAAAGTGAAAGCCATTTAAATTGGTGTTTTCTTGGTAAAAGACATTCCCACCCATGCTACTGCTTCCTCCTCCAAATGCTCAGAAAAAAAATCTGTTTTTGTGGCACTGGATTGGTACCCTGCAGCCTTTTCAATTCATAGTGAACCCAGAAATTTCCAGTTCTGTTGCTTGATGCTTTAGCATATTTAACAATTCAACACTTTTCCATGGTCTCTACTGTGTTATAGGATTGGCTATTTGGACAGGGGGATGTAATGGGTAGCCCTTAAATTCATTCTCCACAGGCAGAAGGCGCTTCCATCATCTTTGTCATCATCATCATAATTGTCTTCAATCTCTAAGTCAAGCAGTGCGGTACAGGAATCATCCGATCAAACCGATCGCTTCTGCTTATTGCTGTGGGGGTGGATTATTCAGCAGGCCTGGCAACCTGCTGCAAACTCTGCATGCTTGCGCAAGCAGACACAAGGGGACTTTTGACATAGTGATTTGGTGTGCCAATTTACGTTGCAGGCTTTTCATGGTGAATGGTGTGCAGTGTTCAAATGAACCAGCATTGTTGACAGCTGCCTGGGCACGTTTCAGGACAAAAAATAAAGCGGCGCAGACCTGGTATTTTCATGCGTTTATGGGATTTATTCCTGTAGGAGAGCAACCACGGTGCTATGTTAACTGTGTGAATGTGGAATGTAAATGTCAGATTATTTTGTGGTTGTCAACAGATATGTGGTTAGTTTGACGAGTTGATTCTAGTCAGGACGGATGATTTGAAATGGGCCCTTGGAATGAAACCAAAAAGGATGTTGAATAATCAGATGATGTTAGGTTAACCTCATTATATAGTAGAAACAAAGCTTATAAATGACATGTACCAGCCATATGGCTGTTCTGCAACAGTGTAACTATGAGTTTTATCCACTGCAATATAGAGGACTAAAGAAAAAAATAACTAAACTTAAACCCCAAGACAAAACGTGAATAAAAGTTTAAGAAATGTTTGAATTTATTTTTGCTTTTTAAATATGTTTGACCGTTAATAACAATAGTGTCTTCTATCTATTCAGTCTGCAGTAGCTTGATTGGTTAAAGAAACAGAGCTATTTCTTAAGGAGACTATGGTAAAAGGGCCAGCAGTAATGACTTTGATGGCCCTGGGCAGATTAGATTGACATGGCAGCACATAGAGGCTGAAATCTGATTGGACAAAAAAATCTAACATACACAGCCAAGAGAAACGCTACGAAATGAAGAGAATAAACTGTTGGGAATAAATTAATACAATTTCATGGAACAAATATTAGATGTTGGTTGTAAATGTAGGTCAGTGCTACTGATAGTGTTTAGGCCAGCAGAGAAGGCTTTGCTGGCCCTGACCACCCACCACTGGTATATACAATATACAATATGTAATAAATAAAGTAAAAAGTACAATAGATTGATCTAACAAAATGCCACTGTATAATAAAAAAAAGTCAGTTTCAGATTAATTGGGCCATACATTAAGGCATATTTTACAGTGATTTATTACAACAGATATCAAAGCACCTGTTTATATAGTTTGTAAAACTGCTGCTTTGAGACAATATCTGTTGTGAAATGCGCTATAGAAATAAACTAGACTTAAAACTGGTGATCATTGGTTTTCTTAGCAACAAAGATGGGTGCAGAGGTCTTAAAACAAGCAGGAGCATTAACCGATCCCAGCATATGTATCCAAACACAGAAGACGGTTGTTCTGCCCAGTGTTATAGGAGATCTAGGCTAGCTGACATTTCGATATGGATATTGCTGGTGGCAGTGAAGAAAACAAGGCGAATCAGAGCAGTTATTTCTTTGTTGCCTCGCTGGTAAACAGTGACAGATGATTTCATAGGCGCCTCAGGATTATCCTCAATTTTATTTATTTTTTTTAAACCTGACAACTCAGTGTTTTAAGGTTATCTTTGTACAAGCTATTCTCAAAGGGAAGTGGTAGTTCTTATTATTTCTATGTGTTCCTGAGCAGAAGTTTGGGGGTTCAAGCCCCCATACTGCCAAGCTGCCACTCTTTAGCCCTTGATTATAAAGCATTTTTACATTTCTCTAGTTGGGCAGAGAAAAGTCAAATGTCTTATTTATATTTCCATTGCACAGAAGGTAGATGTTAAGTCTTATTTGGAATTCAGGAGTGATTTGCTAAAGACATGTGAAAAACAATATTAGCATTAATCTTAATCTGCCCTTGTGGGTCCTGAGTACCCCTAAACAGTTATACAACTATATACAATAAGTACAGTAAAAGATGCAAATATGATTCTGTGCACATCGAGTTAAACCTATACAGATCTTACAGGTTTAACTCGATGTGCACAAAATCATATTTGCATCTAACAATACTAGTTATTTTTTTAAGGCAAAGGTAGCTCATTGTACAAGATCGTTGTTTTGTGCATACATATGTAGCCGAGTGTCTGTGAGGAGTTTGCTCCTTTCCATTACCTTGAGCTTCATAAATAATAAAGTCTTGTCCTGTACATGCAACAGGTGAAGTAAAAAGAAAGACAAATCCATGAGGGGAAAGAAAAGTTTAGGATAGTTTAGAGGGTTAAGCCCTTTCTGGGGCTGCTGATCAGGGTTTAAGTCCTTGTTCAAGTGAAGTAAGTGCTTCTATCTTTGTTTCCTATTATCAGTCATTTCCACATGTAAAATAACTTGAATTGGTAGCTTTGATTTCTCAGTGGTGCTCTCAGGCATAACAACCATTTTGGTTCATGACCATTTTGAACTGTTTTCAGAAAGAGCAAATTATAGACGCGCACACACAAAAAAAAAAAAACAAAACACTGCGCAGAGTGATATCACTCCTCCAATCAGAGCTTAATCACAGGCTGCATGAAAGTTGGACTACAAGCTATTCCACTATCACTATTCAAGATAAACAGTTTAAAAAGCGGCTGATAATAGTGAAGGGACAGAAAGGTTCTTGCTCTGAATCGCCCTTTACATTGCCTGTAACTGACAACTGTTATTGTCATTTGGACCCTCTGTTGCCCATTTGTTTATCCTTTCTTCCTGTAGTCCACTGTTATCTGTGGTCAAAACACGTCATGAGTGAAACTACAAATTTCTGAATCAGTACCAGTTTAGTGTACAAGGTCTAAGTGCTTTGACCCCCCCCGCCCCCATGGTAGCTCATTGAATAAGGGAGCTGTACGAGTAGTTGTGTTTTGTTAGCGTTGTGAACTTTGTGCTTTGAACCCACACTCAGGAATTCTCTACTTTCTCCTTCTTGCCTAAAAGGGAGAACCTGCAAAAGCTGCGCAGCTAACACCCCTTGTGTCTCAGTGGGAAGGGTTCGAGTGTGTTCTGTTGTTTAAGTTTAAGTCTGGGGGATTAAATAGATTATGTTAAATCCACTAGCAGATGGTGTAAAAGAAAAGTTTAATCCCTTAACCCTGGTATTGTATTTACTTTTGGGACCTTCTGGTATCTCTCAAATTGACCCAGGACATATTTGGGGTTATAAAACAATTCAGAAAAGAAAAAAAAAAAACACTTTATAAGCCATTAACATATATTGTCTTTATTTTTATTTTTCTACTAGATTACATTTAACAATGGAAGTGTAATTTTGTTTTGTCAAAGGTTGTAATTGGTTATAACAAGGTTATATTTGATGTTAAAAATCCACTATATTCAAGACTTGGGTGTCATAAATCGTGCTCATCTTGGAAAAGATGAAGTAAAACAATGTTTTCGTTAAAAAAAATTTTTTAAACAAACTCAATAGATAAATTGAACTTTTTAACACTCACTTTTTTTTTATCTTATTGTAATCAAATGAAATACAGATAAACAATAGTCCTTACAACAGGGGGTGGTGATTAGGGAGAAAAAAAGACAGGCATTCCTGGCTACTAAACGCATGTGTATACTAGATATGTACATTTTGCAGCTTCTGCATGTGGTTTGTGTCTTTGTGTCCTTTGACCATCCACACATCTTGCAACGCTTCCTCTTGTCACTGGCTGAAACCTAGAATAATGAAAAGACTGTTAGTTTAGGATTGATGTTATTTCCACGTCTCGAAAATTACACACAGACACACACAGACACAGACACACAAAGACACAGACACACACAGACACACACACACAGACACACACACACACACAAAAACTGCAACATGACACTTACTTCAAAAATCTGAGATTGTGGATGTATGAGGCATGCAGGAGAATCAGCTGGAGCCTCAGTTGGGGCCATTCCCCTCACTGTGGCTAAAAAAGCTTGGGTCCTGGGCACATGTCGTCTGGTAGACACATGACAGTGGGTAACGAGTGCGGGAACGTGAGCGCAAACAGCTTTTCGGTGCTTACATCATAATAATGTAACGTGTTTTTTGTGTGCGTGTGTACAGAAAGTGTTTATTTTCTTTGCAATTAAATTATTCTGCTTGAAAAATATTATATTTACAAGTGTCAGACTACAAAGGCTACACCCTGTATTTCTCACTTCCAAAAAGAATATGATTTACGTTAAGTCCTTGTCCACCTTCTGTAAAGGAAAAACTATCAAGACCATGAATTTATGTTTTTATGTAGTTTACTTATTGACTTCATTCTGTCTGTCTCTGTGTATATATGCGTGTGCATGTGTCTGTACATTTGTAGGGAGAACTGTTGCCTTTGAACCTTTGACTCTGATTGTTTCTATTTATACATTTATGTCTATTGTCTTTAATTCTGTTTGTTTTTATTTACCATTTTTGCTATGGCTCATGTGATATTCCCTGAACCCATGCCTTGTGGTTGTTCTTGTTTTTTGTGTTCTGTATAAAGTTTTTAAAATGATAAATAATTATAATAATAATAACAAAAAAAAAAAAAAAGGTGTGTGGGCGTGTTACATACATTCATATGATGTATGTAAATGTGTGGGGTATAGTAGCATGTGTGCTCAATGTTATTATAATTATTATTTTTATCCTAGAAAATAATCTACAGCCATTTAGTTTCAGGTGGAAAAACTTGTACCTTGTATACTTGTACCATTTATCCACTTGTATTTGAAACCGGTCAAATTGACCCGAATGACATACAAGGGTTTTAAAAAAAAAAAAAAAAGCTAGCTCTGATAGCTCAGAGTGTTAGGCCTGTAGATTTCTGAGGTGTTCATCAGGGTTCAAGTCCTGATCCAGATGAATGTAATGAACTGTAGCTTTCTTTATCATTAATTTCTCTCTATGGTGATTTAAGGTGTGATATGAAAGATTTCCAGATGATGACCCAGTAGGTTAAATGTCTGTTTATTTCCCAAGTTCAAGACCATTTTAAACCATTCTCAGGAAGCACACAGATACAGTGCATTAACACGCTCGGTCTGTTTACAAATGGAAGCTTTCTCATAATTAATGAGTATAACAAAGAGGGCCTTGATGAGAACTTGAACCTCTACCATTTGGTAGAAACCGAGAATCACCATTACCTGTGTTGGTGTAGTGGTTAATCTCAGAGGCTCTGGTGCATGACATCCCTGGTTTGAGTCCTAGCTTTCATCCATTATAAGTTTAAGAAAAGAACGTTAAATACTCTTTAATACAGGCAGGTGAGGATACATGATTGAGATCAGAACCCCTGCCATTTAGCTTTGACCCCAAACAACCATGTGGTGTTGTGGTTAGCATCACAGTCCCCGATGCTTGATGTCCCTGGGTTGAGTCTGTGCTCTAGCATTCATTTATTATAAATTTAAGAAAACTTGAATACAGGTAGGTAATGAGAACTGAACCTCTGCTATTTGACAGAAACAGAAACAACCATGTGGTGTAGTGATTAGCATTGTAGTCGCTGGTACACCATGTCCCTGGTTTGAGTCTGAGCTCTAGTTTTCTAAGTTTAAGAAACGAGACGTTAAATATGCTTTAATACAGGCAGGGGACGGGAACTGAACCGTGACTATTTGGATTTGACACAAAACAAAGTGGTGTAGTGGTTAGTATCACACTCTCTGGTGCATAACCTCCCTAGTCTGAGCTCTAGCTTGCCTCTATTATACATTTAAGAAAATAAAACTTGAAGACGGACAGATGATGAGAACTGAACCTTTACTATTTAGTTTTATTGTAAATTTGGGAATTGTTGCTTACATTATTGGGTTTTTGTTGTTGTTTCCTTCCAGCAAAAGTGACTGCAAAACATTCTGCAGTACTGCTTCAATCCAGTCTGTGTGCAGGTTCTGACTCGAAGTGTGACATCACGCTCCCCTCCCTGTTTTGTGTAAGTGTATATCCATCAATTTTGTCTTTATACTCGTTTAAATTAGCATGTGTCTAAAGTATTTCGTTTCAGTGATTTAATATTTATTGCCATTTTTCACTTTTCAAAATTGTCTGAATAAATGTTCTAATGTAAATGTCCATCAATATCTAATTCATCATCAGATGTTTAATACTACGTACAAACTCTCATACCACATCCTTTATTTTTATCTACTTATCTACAAAAACCGAGAGAACTTTGTTTGCTGAAAGTCTAGTGTGACTGCAACCTAAAAATCCAAATGGGTTATGGAAAAAAAAACACTGGTAAAATCAAATTTTATTTTATTTTTTTTAGGAATTCGGGTAGGGAACAATAAATGGAATTCACTTTCGCTCATTACAATTCCTGTGATCTACTGATTGATCTGAATATGATTTAATTTCTAGTCATTTGATTTGAGCCAAATAAAAAAATTTGGCCTAATCACATATTTAAACTGCAAATCACGCTGTGCATTTATATCACCTATAACCATGACACAAACGTTTCATATCCCAAAATTTTGTTTAACTGGTCCTATCGCACTTGTCAAATAACAAAAAAACAGCAAAAATGAATGACAAAAGAACAGTGTTTACAAAAGTGTATTTGTGAATAATGCTATAGTTACTGAATAGTTAAAAAAAACAGCAGCTTTACAAATAGTTGACAAATCAGATTTGAATCATGGGAAATTGAACAAAAACCATGCTACAACATTTTTCATCAGGAACTGAAAATGATTAATGAAAGGTTCTAAACTACGCAGATTTCTTGAGGTAAAACAGTGTTTTTTTTAATGCACAATATGCTACAAAATGTTTTTGGAATATATTAAAAGTTTCAAGTAGGGCAAAAAACAAAAAACAAAAAAAAAAACTCTAAAAATATACTAGACTCTGTTTTTTTCCTATAAGAGGGCAGGGTAGGAGGATAAAAGCCAAAGTAAAAAGTCTCCCCAACTGAATCATTTATCTATTCAAGTAGGATGGCCAAGTTCAGCATTTTCGAGATGAGCTTTAACATGTCTGTTGCATGCACTTCGATCACTGAACCTCTTCCCACAGGAAAGACAGCTGTACGGCTTTTCTCCTGTATGGATTCGAATATGCACACTTAGATGACTGGATTGCCGGAAGTTTTTATCACAGTATGGACAGTGATACGGTCTCTCTCCTGAGTGAACCCTCAGGTGAACTTTCAACAGTCCTCGAGAGCTGAAACTTCGCCCGCACACCACACACAGATTAGCTTCAGGGTCACTTTGGTAAACTGCAGAAGATTTGTGCCCAGGTTGAATGTTCCTCTCATTCATGCTCCCTGTGCTAATGCATAATTCTAAATCACAGCACAAGGCAAAAGAAAGTCAATTCACATGTAACTTTTAACACATTATGCCAATCATTGAATATATATATGAATGAGATTATGTCTGCTTACGACTTGACATGCATTGTTCTTCCTCCAACATCAATACTTCTGGGAGTCTCTCCTTTTTCCTACACGCTCTCTCATTTTCTGTCATTGGCTCCATTTTTCTCTCTCTTCCACCTTTTGGTACTTTGCCAATTCCACGAGCTCTTATCATAGAATATCTAAAAGTAAAATTAAGCGAAACTTAATACAAAATAATTGCATTGACACATTTACTGACAAGTGATAAACAGTGTTCTAACAGGCAAATGTTAACCCCTTTAACTTCCACTCTTTTGAGATATATATATATATATATATATATATATATATATATATATAAAAAAATTTTGATTATACATTTATGCGTTCCAGTTCCAATTTTTACCAAACCAAACGTCACAATTTGTCCGCTTTCTTTGCGACTACTGAACACACAATGTATATACAGCTGCAAAGCTGTGATTTATTAGGGCCCAAGCACTAATTCACAAGGAGACTCAATAATGCAATCAATGCTTTAACACATTGTAGAGTTACTTGAATGGTGAAGCACAGCCTTTTAACAACTACAAGCCAAATGTAGGCAGAAACTTTAAGGTTAGTTTTTTCACATAGATATATTTTTTTTTACAAACATATGAGCGCTATAAGCTAACCCAGCCATTAGGGTTGAAACAAGCTAGTGCACTCTTAGTGCCAGTCCCAAGCCCGGATAAATGGGGAGGGTTGCGTTAGGAAGGGCATCCACCGTAAAAACATGTGCCAAATCGAACATGCAGATCACGAATACGGATGATCCGCTGTGGCGACCCCTAATGGGAGAAGCCGAAAGAAAGTTTGAGCGCTATAAGCTCATTGAGTAAGCTACTGGATGAGTGTTTTCAGCACAGACCAGTGTGTGCATAAGGGCTTAGTGAGATAACAATCACGCAAAACTTACAAAGAAATTGAAAAACCTTTGAGTTGCCCAAAACCATTTTCCTCACACTGTGTACACGCCATAAAGTGTTACACTGGTGCCAAACTCCGAATGTATTCTATTTTATTATCTATTCTATTTGCAATCATTAAATCATCCCCACTCGAGAGCATCCATTCAACACATCATCAGCCTCCTCTTAGTCTGTGTTCTTATGTTACAGCAGGTACTACAACAGCGAAATTCAAAGTTAACTGAAGCCCCACATCACACTTTTCAAGATGGGACCACAGGACGACCAAGAGGTGTTTATCAAGATCTTTAAGCACTCCCCCAAAGCGCCATCTGCTTCTGCACTGTCAAGGGAATCCTCTCACAGCTATCAATTTCAGTTTGCAAAACTCCTAGAATACCCAGAACTAAATAAAGCAATTTTGCAACAACAGCACAAAGTGACTAGCATTGCCAGTGATTTCGTTCGCCAACCTGAGTTTGCCTTTTCCCAAAAGCTCAGGCACCCTTCAAAGACAGTTGCTGGAAGAGGTAGTCAAGCAGTTTGTTACTAGACTACAGGAGGCAGTGCTAAACAAAACAGTCCAAATTGAAGATGACCACTCAGTGGCGCATCTGTGGACAGACGAAAGCCTTCCATCTCCTTCTTTTTCTCATAAACTTCTCTTAAAAGGTACATAATATACATTGGTCGATTCAGACTGTAATCCCTAACCTCCCATCCGTCCTTGCACCATGGAAACAGGGGACAATTCCCTTCAAACTGGATCTGCCAAACAGGGTTTTTCCTACCCCTCCTTTTCAATGTGTCTCTTCTACCCTTCAAGTTGGTGACCCACAGGTGTGAGAGTAAGGCTTGAGCTGGTCTAGTGCCAAGGATACCAGGCTTTTCCAAGACCAATGCCACATGATGGTGTTAGGGGAATTTGTTTGGCTCCCTGATGACGAAGTCTTCCACCAGTCAAACTGGGACATACTGTATACCTTTGGGTATTCAAGCAGTACATTCTATGCATTGGTAGATTCAGGGTATAATCGAAGCCCAATTTTTTTAAAAGTAGTTTCAATGTAAACAGTGGGTACAAAATGACCAGTAATGGTGTGTATTTATGGGGACAAAAAGCATACAAATAAAGGCAGCAGTTAGTCCCCACCTTAACCCTTCACTGATTTGAGGGACAAAGTGGCCAGCATTTCAGATATTGGGGGCTGCTGCAGTGTAACATTGCGTGTTATGCGCACAGGGGCTTGGTGGCCTTTCCTGGGATTTTGACTTTGGAGACGTAGGATTAAATTGAATTGCACCAGCATTTACCATCTTCATGGATGGCCGAGTCAAGCAGTTAACAAAACCATGAAAATGATTCAGAAATTCAAACACAAGGATGCTTAAAATTTGGACATAAAGCTCAAATCCCAATTATTCGTAGTACAAGAGTTCCGCCAAGCCTTGTGTAGGGTAATCAAATTTGAATTACCACATGGGGGCAAGCCGTATAGTGTTCAAGAAGTCATTCGATTAAACTGATAAGAGGACAGCAATAATTCAGTATTTGCAACAAGTGCAAGAACATTATTGTCCATATCAAGCTCCAGAATTTTGTCAAGTGGCAAGGACATGGTAAAATTGTGCATGAGGAAAATTAATGCAGGTGGGGCACAACAAAATATACCACTTCGGTCTTAAAAAAAAAAAAAAAAAAAAAAAAAAAAAAAAAAAAAAGGGAGTTAGAACACGAATACTGCAAATCATGGTGGATGTCACAGGCAGAATTTTCCAAATGTGTTTATCTATACTCTGTCATTCAAATTAACACCACATTTAGACACCCCCTGGGGGTGGTGATACTCAGTCACCAATATCATTAACCAAAAACCAAGTGAGAAGCTCCAGGCCTGGCTTGATATAGGGGTAACCAAGAAGTCTTACAGTGACTGGTTTAGTTCAGAGGTCCTGGTTCCCAGGTCTGATAGTTTGATCCAGTTCTGTGTGGACTATGAAAGCCGACTTTGTGGACTAGTAAAGTCAATGTACCGTATAAATATGATCTGCTCAACTGGTTAGGTGCTGCTTTCGTTTTACTCGATTTGAAAATAGAATATTGACAGAACCCTGTGAAAAACCATGTCCTGGGTCGGAACAGCTTTTCTACACTCTTAGTATACACAAACTATGGCCAAAGTTATGGCTCAGCAACTCCTGGACAGAATCCTGCACCCACACACTGCCTATCTGGATGACAACATAAATGATGGGCGAAGGCACATTCAGCATTAAGGCCTTGCACTTGGGCCACTGGCAATTGCCTTTCCAAATTAAGATTCAGCAATTGTAGCCTGCTCCAGACCCAAAAGCGAAAACGTAGCGAGACTGGCAGGCTATTATCATAGATCTGTGCCAATAGACAATTTTTCAGAAAAAATGCCTTTACATTTTCAGAACTACATCGCTCTCTTTTGTTTTGCAGACTGAGGCACTGGACAGGAAGCCTTGGGTCGTACTGCCACAGGGGTTGGAAAAAGAGGTGCTACACCTGTGCTATACATCAGCTGCAAGCTCTCTGTGTCTTGTTCTTCATTCTAGCAAGCAACCGCAAAAGTAAGGAGGAGGGGGGGAGCCACAGGAGAGAGAACTAAGTGAACCTTGTGTGCATGTGTTGAAAAGGACTTTGAGAAATCAAACAGACAAAAAAAAAGCAACAAAAAGAAGCCCCTTTTGAGCTGTCCAAACCCTCCCTCCCAGCTCCTGTTTACTGGTTCACCCTGTAATGTATCACAAGATCCGAATATTTGGCAAGCCAGTATTTTAAGTCAATCTTAGACAAAACGAGCAGGAATTCTAATGAGCGAGACTTACAAAAAATATCGGTTACCAGACTCTTCCCCACAAACCTTTCACATGAATTTACAAATGTCATATTGAATAGGACATTTGAAGTTCCATTAAAAGAATGGAAATACAAATCATACATTATCCTAATCCTTTAGATGTGTAACCCGCTACTGTTTTCAAATGTAATTGTGGCAAAATAAGCACATGCCACTGTTTTGGGAAGGGATATAAAGAAATTAATAATAAAACAATATATACAGGTGCAATTGTCATGACATTATTTTTTAAGCACCACGTGCCAAGCGAAATAAAATGTACACAATTAAAGCAACATAAATTTTTATTGAAGCGTATCACAATGTCTTTTTGCAGTAGGTGTTTAAACACTATTTGTAGAAACTATAAGAGCAAATTTGTCAGACGTCATACAAAATATACAAAAAAGCTACAATCCCTTGTTTAAAACTTAGCGATGTATTTGGCATGCTTTGCTCTTTCTGTGACTCATCAGACCTCTACAAAACCGACATCCTGAATTAGTACCGCACAGTCAGCACCGTGTCAGGGATACGGTCATCATCGAAGAGATAAAAGAAATCAAGCTACAGGGTGACTGGCAGGAGTGGGTGTGAGAGGCTGAAAGGGTCAAACATTCAAAGTATTGCTATAGTTTTATGTTGTAACTTTCTTTTAACCGAACATGTAATATTGAAAATTTGCTGAGCTTGAAAACACTTGACACCAGCTATTGACTAATGAGAAGTGCTAAGGAACTTCTCCATAGTTTCAAACTTGATTACACCAAGCTAGAATGATCTTTCTTTATATTCTGGGGGACAGTTTTAACTCGTGTGTTTGCCTTATCCAGCATATGATTTACTAGGCCGTGAATTTCTAAGCCAGAATTCAAAAATACGTTGTATTTCTGTTACCTTATAATTACTCAGCAGGCCATTTTTATAAGCCTTTATATAAAAAAAAAAACACCAGTTACTTTCTCAAGTATGCATCTCACACCTGAAAGTTACTAGTCAAATGAGTGGACAGTTAAAGGGTTTAAAATCTGAAAATGTCTAAAACTTACCTTTCTCTCCTTTGGAGTTCTTTACCCTGTGCTGCTGGATCATAATTAACACATCCTTTAGGCTGACCCGTGTTCACTCTGCTTGATAAAGGAAGCTGTATAGAGGGGGGGAAAAAAAGACAGAATTATTAGAAGACAAGTGGATTAAAAATATATACATTTAAAAAATGCCTTAAAAAGCAGGATCTCATGTGCCATGTTCTTTCATTTCAACATTCTGCCAACATCGTTACTGCACAAAAGAACACAGTTGGGACTACCGAGAATAGAAGTCACTGGAACTTGGGCATTTTAAGCAAATCGAGCTAACCATTCTACAAAGGTTGAATTGAACGGAATAAGTTGTTGTAGTAGAAGAAAAGAAAATCAT
>JAAIIK010000026.1:1748846-1768323 GCA_014706435.1 Silurus glanis
ATATTACATTGATGATAATCATTAAAAAAAATAAAAATTAAAAAATTAAAAAAGCATCTTGTCCTGTGTCCAAAATTCCAGACTCCTGCCTATGTGTTGTTGCCATAACAACCTAATTGGATTCACAAGAAAAAGTGCCTACATTCTGTACAGGCAAATTTGATTTGGTTACTTGGAATCTGCAATGGCTGCATGCTATTTATAAATCAGATTTAAGAATGAACAAAGCCTAAAAGAGATTATGTGAATGACAGAACCTTTCCATACCCAACTAGCCAGTGAAAGCACTTCAGAAACCTTTTAGTTTTTCTGTACATCCTGTTATGAACCTCAACTTCAGCCTAGCAACGTTCTTAAGCATCAGAATATCTAGTTAGTGTACAATGTTAGTCTTCGGTATACAGAAATTTTGTACGGTCCAAAATAAACCATCTGTAAACATTTTGTGCAGAGTTCAGCATTATCTACTTGTGCTAGTTTCAGGATGCGTCTGGGACATCTTTAAATAACATTTCCATACGTTACAATAACATCCATAATAACATTTATTAAAATTCCATTAAACGTTGACTACTATACTGGTCACAATTTAGTTTTTTGCCACAAAATTTTTACTGCCACTGTTTCGGTTTATGTTCATAATTTCTTTTTACTGAAACTGTTTAATACAAACAGAAGCAGTGATGTGGCCTAGAAGGAAAAAAATTTATTAAATTAAATTCCTCTCTCATCTATACAATTAAGCAAATATCCAACCATTATCTCTTATTAAGATGTTAAAACTAGGCAGAAAGTACAACTCTGCATCAAACCAACAGCCCCTATTTGAAATGCTTACTTTATCCAGTTAATGTTCACAAGCTTTGCTGCTCAAGTCAGCTCAATTTATGCCTTGTAGCACTGATGTAATTAACCCCCATGTCATTAGTGTAAACAGTCCTTGCTCTGAAACCACCCACTTTACTGTAGCTAAAAAAAATAAATCACTTATCACAGGCATCATGAACAACAAAAAACATTACTGTGATCAATACAACATTCATCCATTTGCATAAGTAAAATACCAAAACTATAATTTAAAGACTCGATCACAAAGATGTGCTCTGAATATGTACTGAATGTATAATCTGTATACATCGAAGAAGACAAAAACTTGAAATCTATATTACTGCTGATGCAAATATTCACATCAATTCACATCCATTTCTTAACTGCTTTGAACATAAAATGACAGTAGGAAGATAACACAATATACAAATCAACTACAAATGACATTATTTGATTCCAAAGACATTTTCAAAGTAAAAACATAATACAAAATGTAAAATCCAAGTTTTTGTTAGAGAAACACTGCAGGTGCTTATTCAAACCTAATACATTACAGGTAAAATGAATACTTCTACTTATAATCTGCATGTAATCTGTTTTCTAACAAAAAAGAATTCTCATTATTTTAAAACAATACCATTTTCCAAAAACAACAACAAAAAAAAAACATTTATATTATACTATACGGATGTCAATCAGTAATAGTATAATATAAATGAAATATAGTGTCATTATTGAAAACATGAATTAATAATATAAAAAAATCAAGGAATTTTTTTTTTCCATTTACACCCATTGTTGATATTTTTAATATAATATAATATATATTATATATTATAATACACACACACACACACACACTTTCATTTATATAAAATTGTTATTATTGGTTACTTTACATGATGGGTGGACAGATTAAATGATCATGCATTCATATGAAGAAAAAAAACAAAAAAAAAAAACTACACAGATTCCATCCAAGTGAATAAACCTGATTTATTAGGTCTTACATCTCATTTACAAATGTAAAAAATTACTAAAAATACAATCTTTGAAACAGTTAATAATAGTAATAATACTATAATAAAATACAAATCCTGTTTACATCATGTTACGTAATTATTAATAAAAATACACTGTACATCTTTTATCAGTCTTTTGATATCAATGGAGCCAAAACAGATTTAAGTGTAAATTATACTTACAAATAATACTTACATGACTTGTTTATTTGAAATGAATTCAAACTCAACAAACTGGACACCTGACATTTAACACTCATATGTGGTTTTTGAAAATACCATTCCAGATCGTGTCCCCAGTTTGCTGTTATAATACCCTTTACACTTCTGGGATGCTTACCACATGATTTTGGGGAGTGACTGTGGGGAAAGTCTGGACATTCAGCTGCAGGACCCTAAGTGAGTTTAGGTTCTGTTGTACAGTTCATTCCACAGATGTTCAATAGACATGGTGCAGACCACTTGAGTTCTTCCACTCAGTCAGGGCACAGGGCAGTGTCATGCTGGAACAGGTGACACTTCTGAGGAATATCTTATTCATTTTTATCACCATATTATCTTTGTAAAGCAGCTTTGAGACAATGTTCATTGGTAAAAGCACTATACAAATAAAAGTGAATTGAATTGAATAGTTCCAGTGCAATGTAAATGCTACAGCATACAGTCATTTTATACATTTGTGTGCTCCCTGGCGACATTCCCACATATGTGTCCGATCGTTCAGTGTCCATAATTATCCAGCCATGTAGCGTAAAAAAAAGATTACATAGTAATCACCAGTGTTGTGCTAGTTACTAAGAAATAGTAACTAGTTACAGTTACTTCATTCAAAAAGTAACTCAATTACTTTGTTGATTACCGTATTTTCCGGACTATAAGCCGCTACTTTTTTCCCACGCTTTGAACCCCACGGCTTAAACAACGAAGCGGCTAATATATGGATTTTTCCTGGGTTTTTCCCAGTTTCACAAGCTTCAAGACAAAACACTGAGCCCTATAACATTAGACCAATGAAATTGCGGAACGGGTTCAGGTGAACCAATGAAATTCTTTATATTAAATCGGGTGCGCTCCCACTGAATCGGCCCGCACCACATCATAAATATAGATGATGTTCCTCTGACGTTTGACCTGCCGCTCACTCGGACTGTCTACAGGAAATGTGAATCATTCGTCACGCTGAAAACAACCGGGCATGAAAAAACACACTTCTCCTCTGTTCTGAGCTGCACGGCATCGGGAGAAAAGCTTCACCGATGGTGATTTTTAAACGCACGACGATGCCAAAAGATAAACTCCCGAGAGAAATTCTTGTGAAAGGAAGGAGGAAGACAGTGAACAATGACTTTCTTGGTAGGCTACTGTTTAGATACAAGCCGTGTAACAGACACTATCTTTCGTTAAAGCCTGTGTAAAGTTCATTAGATTCAGTGTAGACACCTGCGGCTTATAGACAGGTCCGATACCTAGAATCAACGTTACGTTATTCTCTAGATGATGTAGCCCCCCTTAAAACCAAAATGATCAGGGAGAAAAAATTTGAACAGTGGTATAATGATCATACACACACCTTAAAACAGACCTCTCAAAAATTTGAACGTAAATGGCGTCAAACAAAATTAACAGTATTTCAAATAGCATGGAAGGAGAGCCCGCTAAATTATAGAAAATCTCTTAGTGCTGCTAGATCAGCATATTTCTCCACCCTCATAGAATATAACAAGCATAATCCTAGATTTTTATTCAGCACGGTAGCAAAATTAACAGGAAATAAAAGCACTGCACTCACATGCACACAATCATTAGGTAGTAATGATTTCATGATCTTTTTTAATAATAAAGTTGAAAACAGGCAAGAAATCCAGACGGTTAATATAAATCCAATCTATTTTTACAAATAACCCTGTAGACAGCAGTGTAATCATAAGACAATTAATTACAAAGTTTTACTCCTATTCAAGAGAATGACTCCTCATCAAAATCATTAACCTGCATTTTCGATCTCTTGCCTACAAGTTTCTTCAAACAGATAATTCCAGAGGTAACCGAACCTGTTTTAAAAATAATAAACTCTTCCATTAGCACTGGTTATGTACCTAGATCCTTCAAACTGGCAGTTATCCACCCCCTAATTAAGAAACCTGACCTTGACCCATGTCAGCTGTCTAACTACAGGCCAATATCAAATCTCCCCTTTTATATCCAAAATTTTAGAAAAGGATGTAGCACAGCAGTTCTGCTCACATCTACTTATGAATAACATTTTTGAAATGTATCATAGCACAGAGACGGCGCTAGTTAAGGTGGTAAATGACCTGCTATTGGCCTCTGATCAGGGTTTTGTCTCTTTACTTGTTCTGCTCGACCTTAGTGCAGCTTTTGACACCATTGATCACACTATACTACTTGATAGACTTGATAACGTTGTTGGAATAAAGGGAACGGCTCTCTCTTGGCTCGGGTCTTATTTGACTGATCGCTATCAGTTTGTTGATGTAAATGGTGAGTTCCCCACACTCTCTGAGGTAAAGTTTGGTGTTCCTCAAGGATCTGTCTTAGGCCCACTGCTTTTCTCGTTATATATGCTGCCTCTGGGTGAAATTATACATAAACATGGTATTCGCTTCCATTGCTATGCTGATGATACACAGTTGTATATTTCAGCAAAGCCAGATGAGAGAGATCAGCTTAACAATGTTGGGAAGTGTTTAAAGGACATTAGACAGTGGATGCTTGATAACGTTCTTCTGCTTAACTCAGATAAGACGGAAGTACTTTTACTAGGACCACATGCAGCTAGAAGCAAACTTTCCGATTACGTAGCATCTCTAGATGGTGTTTCTGTCTCAGTGTGTACAGCAGTCAAATCTTGGTGTGATTATTGACCCTAGTCTTTCCTTTGAGGCTCATGTGAATAATATTACCAGGATCACCTTCTTTCACCTTAGAAATATTGCTAAAATTAGAAATATGATGTCATTACAGGATAAAGAAAAATTAGTTCATGCTTTTGTTACTTCTAGATTAGACTACTGTAACGCTTTACTGTCTGGGTGTTTGAGTAAGTGCATAAATAAGCTTCAGTTAGTTCAGAATGCAGCAGCAAGAGTCCTCACTAGATCTAGAAAATATGACCACATCACCCCTGTTTTAATCAGTCTACACTGCTCCCAATCAAATCTCGCATTGATTATAAAATACTACTACTGACGTATAAAGCACTTAACGGTCTCGCACCGCAGTATCTGAGTGAACTTCTGTACCAGTATGATCCTCCACGCCTACTTAGATCAAAAGGTGCAGGCTATCTGTTGGTTCCTCAAATAATGAAGACTACAGCAGGGGGCAGATCTTTCTCTTACAAATCCCCACAGTTATGGAACAGCCTTCCAATCAGTGTTCGGGACTCAGACACAGTCTCATTGTTCAAGTCGAGGTTAAAAACACATTTATTTAGTCAAGCCTTTGATCAGTAGATTTTTTCTTAGGTAAAGGCGCAGATCTGGAGGGAACATGGATATAAAGTGTTTGGTGAACTGGGATATTTGTATGCTGTCGTCCCCTCACATTCACACGTTCACTCAGGTTTGTTGACGGTGGTGTGGTGGGTCGTCTCTTATCCCAGAGATCCCTCATGTTGGTGTTACCTTCTGGTTCTCCCTTTTAGTTATGCTGCCATAGCGAGTCTTGCCGGAGTCCAAACTGCACAGTGATATTAACTTTCATACAACAATAAAGACACATAATAATCCATATCCTTCTCTTCCTGTCACCCCTCTTCTCTCTCTCTCTCTCTCTCTCTCTCTCTCTCATTAAACATGCTCCTGAGGTTCCAGTGACCACTGTTCCTGCCCCTCTCCCCTCCGTGGATCTTCCCACTTCGTCCAGGCCTGCCTCTGGATAGTGTTCTCTTTGACTGGAGGCCACTGTGTGCAGCTTGGGACGGTTTCTCATCAACGCCTTGGGTGGTTCCATGAAATTCCGGAGTAAGAACGGGTGCTTTGAGGATGGATTGGACTGTAGGTAATGTCAACAGTCTGCTACATTGACTCATGACTACTTTTCGCTTCTGATTGTCATCACTGTACCCTGCAACATCGTATATCTGCTATAAATGGACATTCGGTGGAACCCAGATGAGGATGGGTTCCCTCTTGAGTCTGGTTCCTCTCAAGGTTTCTCGGGGAGTTTTTCCTTGCCACAGTCGCCACCGGCTCGCTCATCAGAGACAAACTTACTTATAAAGAACATATTCACTTTTAATCACCACATTATCTGTGTCAAGCTGCTTTGAGACAATGTTCATTGTTAAAAGCGCTATACAAATAAAAATGAATTGAATTGAATTTACAGTGGTTGGCATCCACCAATCCTACAATGCGTCGCTGCTGTAAACAGGTTAGGCTGTAGGCTACACTTCAGCCAAAATTAATTCATTAAAAAAAGTAACGGACAACGCACCATATGGTAACGGAGTTACTTTATTTAAAAAGTAAAGCGTTACAGTATTAGTTACTGTCAAAAGTAACCGCGTTACAGTAACGCGTTACTGCCCAACACTGGTAATCACATTGTGGTGAAAGAAACAGGTTCCTTATACTAAACTGTAAAGCATTAAATGTCCTCCTTTACCTATGGAAGATTGCAATTTGGAAGATCATCAAACATCAATGTGATGCACAGTCCATTCACTGTTCCATTATCCCAGTTGCATCTTCTTGATTTGGATTTATTTTTGTTTCTCATTCAAGGACGTATTCTTCCTCCGCTCTCATTCTGGTCTGGAGAACACCATGGCGGTGGGCTTAATTCCACCTTCAGAGGAAAACGCTTGACCTGTACTGGCTGCTCTTGTGCTGCACTATTAGCATCTGCATTTTCCAGAAATGGTAAAGTGCTTTCCATGGATAGAGGTACAAAGTCTAACAGAATCTCGGCCATCTTTTTTCTCTCCCTGTAATTTTTGGTTGCGGCCCTCCATTGCTCTCTCTTTTTCGTCCTCGCTGTCTCTGTCAGGTCACTGGACTTGACCCATTTAATCATTCCCAGCTGTTTTCTTCTTCGATAGCTAAAACAATGGTGCGACATGGATTAGGTTCTATACAACCAATTTTAAATACATAATATATAAATCTAAGAATACACAGTTAAATTGCTCATGTTAAGGAATAAGGGAAAATATGGTTATTTTTCCTTCACTCTCAGTTCGTACTGCCAATATATGGAAATAATGATACAAAACCAGTTCTTTTAATATTAATTAACATATTCCAGTCAGCCATAACATTCAAACCACTGTGAGGTGACGAATAAAACTGAATATATCTTTAAAATGCCAGCTGACCAGGGGTGGTATATATTAGGCAGCAAGTGAACAGTCAAACAATCTCTCAAATGGGCAAGTATAAGGATCTGAGGACCAAATTAGCTTGACGAGTGGGTCCAAAAAGGCAGCTCTTGTGCAGTGTTGAAAATATGCAGTGGTTACAACCTACTAAAAGTGGTGCAAAAACGGCCAACTGCAGAATTGACAGCGTCATCTCCTCCCAACATTCATTGTTTGACGGTTTTGAAGACCTTCCGTAGGACAAACTGCTAAACAGGTTAATGATAGAAAACGGAATAATAAAAATTTTACATTCATGAGAATGGCAATTTCCTAAAGGCAGTAGCCTTTTTAGACAAGAATAATGCACCCAACACACTACAAACCTTATTCAGGAAAGAGTTCAAAGTGTTGCCTTGGCCTTCAGATTTCCTCAGAGATCAATCAGTGAGATGTAATGGATAAACAAGTTTGATC
This sequence comes from Silurus glanis, assembly GCA_014706435.1. Taxonomy (NCBI): domain Eukaryota; kingdom Metazoa; phylum Chordata; class Actinopteri; order Siluriformes; family Siluridae; genus Silurus; species Silurus glanis. The sequence goes on from JAAIIK010000026.1 coordinate 1,756,500, forward strand.
CATGGAGGCCCCACCTCACTCCAACTTGGAGGATTTAAAGGATCTGCTGTTAACATCTTGATGCCAGATACCACAGTTCTTGTCTAAGCCATGCTTTGACTGGACAGAGCTGTTTTAGCAGCACATTGGGGACTTGCACAATAGTAGGCAGATGGTTTTAATATTATGGCTGATCATGTATGGCTGTCCATCCAATCTGATGGCGTGCAGTTAAGACACCCCATTCAACAAAAGCCATGAAAATAATGTTTAATGCTGGCCAGTCTATCAGGTGCCCTGTAGGCACACCAAAATATCCAGAAGGTTTCATTTGAACAGATTAAAAGAATGCAAAAACTGTTTTTAGTGCACAGTACCATGTTATAGCGAATCGAAATTGGAGGGGCATTGTTTACATATATCCATAATAGATTTCTTTGGGACATACTCCATACCTTTCTTTTCTTCTAGCAAGATACTCAGCTCTTGCGTTTGGATCAGAGTTAATTCGCTGCCTGTAGCGTGCACTTTTTTCTTTGTTACTTAGCTGCATCTAGAAAACAAGTTATAAGAGATTAATGAATACATTCACAGATTTACAAATATATTTTCTCATTATATTGCACACAATTAGATCAAACCTCAACATTCACCCTCAAATATCAACTAAAGTATAAGACAAATGAATGCAATAAACTAAAATGTTTTCAATTAGACTGTAATGAACTGTAGACATAGAATAACAATTTGCGTATAAAAGCACGAATGCCACAGACAGCGGTTGCACCAAATGAGTTCTCATGTCACTTACATTTTTCAAATGCAGAACAGAAATTTTAAAACAGTAATTCTTCTCACCAAAGTTTATTATGAATTTAATTGTACAATCTTTACTGATTTACAATAATAATAAAAAAAAAAGTGATATGCAATTTATTTCAAAATGTTTTCTTGAGGTCATACCACATGACAGCATTATGAAGCTACATAGCGGTACATGAGAAATTGAAGGTTTTCTAAATTTGACAAAGTCTTACAAACCTTCTAGATGTTTCCAAGGATTCTTCGTTTGTTGTTGTATGATGTCGACTTCCAGTCACTGAATTGTATTCAACAAGAAAAGTCTCAAAACAGTCTTTTCGTGACTGTTGTACCAGATGACACAAAATGCACAACTCCAAACAAATTTCATTCATATATTATTTTTAAAAAATGGCAAACGTATGGTTCACTACTTAGCAAAATATATAAAAGGATTTGAGTAATTATTTAAATTAGACTAATTGGATGGCCATACCACATGGCATTTTGACTGAAAAATGTAAATACACCAGCCAGTTTTTATAAACAACGGTACAGTTTTTCTGTCCTGCAGTTTATGAATCTTGGGGTTTTTATTTCTAAAAGAAGCAGATAGCAGGGTCAGACTTACTTACAGTTCACTCAGAGTAACCTCAAAGTGAACATGTCAAAACTGCGTCCAAAGTGTCAATATTTTGTCTGAGCACCATTGTTATCTAACACTGCCTTAATCCTTCTGGGCAAGAATTTCACCAGAGCAGTTTGTTGCTGGGATCCTCTTCCTCTCCTCCATAATGACGTCACAGAGCTGCTGGATGTTAGATACATGGAGCTTCTCCACATTCCACTTGAGAATGCCCTACAGGTGCTCAACAAGGTTCAGATCTGGAGAAATACTTCTGGAAGCCACTCAAATCACCTTCACCTTCAGCTTCCTCAGCAAGGCAGTTGTCATCTTGGTGGTGTGTTTGTGGTCGTTATGTTGGAAAACTGCCGTTCGGCCCAGTTTCTGAAGGGAGGGCATCGTGTTCTGCTTCAGAATGACACAGTACATGTTGGAATCCATGTTTTCCTCAATAAACCACAGCTCCCCAGTACCAGCAGCACTCATGCATCCCCATACCATGATGATACCACCATGCTTGAATGTAGGCAGGACAATTTTCTTGGTACTCCTCACCAGGGCGTCGCCACACATGCTGGACAACATCTGAGCCAAATAGGTCTCTTAATCTCATCTCAGTCTCTTCAGTCAATAGGACATGATTCCAGTTATTCATGCTCTTGGACAGGTTGTCTTCAGCAAACTGTTTGCGGGGTTTCTTGTAAGATAGCTTGAGATGGAGCTTCCTCATGGGACCACAGCCATGCAAACCGACTTGCTGCAGTCTGTGGCGTACGGTCTGAAAGTAGGACTCAACTTCATTGATGGACTCTAGCGAGGCCTGTTCCGAGTAGAACCCGTCTTGGAAAACCTCTGTATGACCTTGGTCACTGCATAGTTACTTAGTGCCAGGGTGTTACCGATCTTCTTATAGCCTCTGCCATCTTTGTGAAGAGCAACAATTCTAATTTTTAAATGCTCAGAGTCTCTGCCATGAGGTGCCATGTTGAACATCCAGTGGTCAGTATGAGCACCAAATTTTAACTGCTCTAATACAAGATACACAAATTTGTATGGTGCTGTCAAGCAGACAAGAACATGATGAATAGGACATGGGGCTTTTCATGCTAAAGTAACATAGAGCTGATATCAGGGTGTACTCACTTTTGTTGCCAGCTATTTTGACAATAATGGCTGCAGGTTGAGTTATTTTTTAGAGGACAGTAAATCTCTACGGCTATACAAACTGCACATTGACAATGCTAAAATATATCCAAGTTTCATTTCTATAGTATTAAAAAAAATGGTTGCTGAAATGTGAGGTATAGTGTACTCACATTTGTGAGATACTGTACCCATAAGCCAAAAAACTTTTTAAACGTTTATTTATTAAGTTTATTTAATTAGCCATTTTGTTGATTTTTCAGTGTTTTTTGTGGAGATTGATGAAACCATCGAGTCCACGAAGCAGCAAGATATTTCAGCGTAAAAAACAGGTACCTCTACCAGAGAGTAAAGATAAACTATATATATATATATATATATATATAGAGCTTTCAACAAGATGGTGAGCCAAACAGACTTAAACATCAACAAAGATACATTCTATTTTTACAGAAATAATTAACTTTGGAAAACTGGCCTTAGTGATTTTTACTATAGATCTACTTCAAATATAGTAAATATTTGGTTAATAGTTTATTTTTTGGTATGTACTCAAAGCATTGTGTTATCATAAGCTCTGTGACTATGATCTAGTCAAAAGGTGCCTTTACTTTTAAACAATTTATGAATATGGAGCTAAATATCATGCTTATTTTATGCTTCTTTCTTGAAAGAATGCAAGCTGAAAAAAGATCACAACATTCTTGGCCTTGGCAGTGACAGTGGCACTAGAAGATTTCATGCCAGATACATAAGCAAGGACACTGAAATGCAATACACAGACTTTTTTTTTCGTGACTCAAGATGACATAAAAAAGCAAAACCTTCAGTGCATTTCACGTTCACTGATGTATCACTTCGACAGGAAAACAAATCAGAACGGGATTACTTTTTACGAATAAAACAGTTAAAGCACATCATGTGGAAAAATAACGGATTTTATCCAAAAATATAAAGTAATCCACATTGCTGCATTTCACCGTCAGACCCTAATGTAATTTTAAGGTCACCTAATGTTATCATTACTGAATATGTGCAGTGCATTCGGAAAGAATTCACAGCACTTCCCTATTTCCACATTTTATGATGTTACACCCTTATTCTTAAATTGATTAAATTCATTATTTTCCTCAAAATTTTACAAAGAGCACCCTGTAATGACAACGTGAAAGTTTGAAAAGTGAAAGTTTTGAAAGTTTGTTTGAAATCTTTGACACTCAAAATTAAGCTCAGGTGCATCCTGTTTCCACTGATCATCCTTGATATGTTTCTACAACTTGATTGGAGTACACCTGTGGTAAATTCAGTTGATTGGACATGATTTGGAAAGGCACACACCTGTCTATATGAGGTCCCAGTTAACAGTGCATGTCAGAGCACAAACTTAGCCATGAAGTCCAAAAAAATTGTCAGTAGACAGCATTTAAGGTCAGAATGAACCCAGTAGCCTCAATCATTCATAAATCAAAGTAGTTTTGACCTGCGTTTTTCTGTGAAAAGAGGAGAACCTTCCAGAAGAACAACCTTCTCTGCAGCACTCCACCAATCAGCCCTGTATAGTAGAGTGACCAGACGGAAGCCACCACTCAGTAAAAGGATGATCAGTGGAAACAGGATGCACCTGAGCTCAATTTTGAGTGTCAAAGATTTCAAACAAACTTCTTTCACGTTGTCATTACAGGGTGCTCTTTGTAAAATTTTGAGGAAAATAATGAATTTAATCAATTTAAGAATAAGGCTGGAACATAACAAAATGTGGAAATAGTGAAGTGCTGTGAATTCTTTCCGAATGCACTGTACATATTCAGTAATGATAACATTAGGTGACCTTAAAATTACATTAGGGTCTGAAGGTGAAATGCAGCAGTGTGAACATCCCACCTGGAGTTTGCCAAAAGGCACCTGAAGGACTCTTGGACCATGAGAAACAAAGATTGAACTCTTTGGCCTGAATGGCAAGCGTCATGTCTGGAGGAAAGCCCAGCCAATACCATCCCAACACTGAAGCATGGTGGTGACAGTATCATGCTATGGGGATGTTTATCAGCACAGGAATTGGGAGAACAGGCAGGATCAAGGGAAAGATGAATGCAGCAATGTACAGAGACATCCTTGATGAAAACCTGCTCCAAAGCACTCTGGACCTCAGACTGCGGCACAGATTGAGGCGTGGCTCAGAATGTTGACATTTGCTGTAAAACCATTTTACTGAATTCACCCCTTCACCAGACCAGTAAAAAAAAAAAAAAACGCTCCACATACTTTCTTCATCAGCTCTTTGTCTGTCCTCAAGAGATCACCACCTATGTGGTTTGATCAGACAGTGCGAATGCACTTGACACTCAACTGGTGAAGTAGTTTTCACAGAAGGTGAATATAAGCCTTGTTTTGCTTTGCTTAACGTTGTCACCAGTTCGGTCCCAAGAGGCAGGTTACTTAGAGCAACATTGGAAAAAATGTGGATGCACTTTGATTGGTATTTTAGTAGGTTGTGGATGATGTCAGATAAACTGGCCCTGCAGAACAATTTAAAGCTGAACTTGTGCGGCTTGTTGGCAATATATTGGTGGAGAGTGCCAGCCTTGGTATATGCCACCATGACCCTACCAACACTGGGTTTGTAGGTGGGATCAGTAGACATTGCTTATAAAGGATCTAAAAAAGTGGTGGATTTTGTAAAATCGTTCTTAGGCAGCCATTGCACTGCTGGTGATCATTAAAACGAATGAGCTGGTGAAACAGCTTGAATGTTTTCTTTGGCATGATTTCAACGATCACACTGAAACACAACTCGTTGTGCCAGTAGTCCTCTGAGGCTGGGGATTTGCTCAGGGGTCCTCTGAGCAAATCTTCAATCTTTTTCTCACTAGTCTTGATTGGATACTCCTAGGCTGAATACAGATTGGTATGTTAAGCAATATGTTCAATCATCTTGTCAGTCAGTGAGTGTTAAGAAGTGCTGGAGTGGTGTCTTTATAGCATCAGGGGGTTGAATTTTGAATCAGGAACATGGAATGCCTCAATTTCTTTATACTTCCAGATTCCGCCCCTAAATTAGGGGTGTCAATTGCCTCTGCCTAGTAATTTGTATTTCAAAAGCAGTGTCTCTGGTCTCTTGCTTGTGGGGGCTAATAATCAGGACCCTCTCATTACTCACTCTAATCTGCGAAAACCAGTCAGTATCTGGTATGACCGCTATTTGCCTCACGCATTTTGCCCTGTACAATGAAAACCGGGATTCATCCGTGAAGAGAACACCTCTCCAAAGTGCCAGAAGCCATCGAACGTGAGCATTTGGCCACTTAAGCCGGTTACGACGACGAACTGTAGCCAGGTCGAGACTCCGATGAGGATGACGAGCATGCTGATGAGCTTCTCTAAAACGGGTTCTGACAGTTTGAGCAGAGATTCTTTGGTTATGCAAACCGATTATTGCAGCAGGTGTCTGGGTGTCTGGGTGTCTGGTCTCAGACAAGCTTGGTGGTGAAGATGCTGGATGTGGAGGTCCTGGGCTGGTGTGGTTACACGTGGTCTGCGGTTGGTTGATGTACTGCCAAATTCTCCGAAACGCCTTTGGAGACGGCTTATGGTAGAGAAATGAACATTCAATTCAAGGGTAACAGCTCTGGTGGACATTACTGCAGTCAGCATGCCGATCGCATGCTCCCTCAAAACCTGCGACATCTGTGGCTTTGTGCTGTGTGATAAAACTGCACATTTTAGAGTGGCCTTTTAACGTGGCCAGCATAAAGCACACCTGTTCAATAATCATGCTGTCTAATCAGCATCTTGATGTGCCACACCTGTGAGGTGGATGATTATCTCGGCAAAGGAGAAGTTCTGACTAACACAGATTTAGACAGATTTGTGAACAATATTATGTATGTATGTACAGTGCCTTGCGAAAGTATTCGGCCCCCTTGAACTTTGCACCCTTTTGCCACATTTCAGGCTTCAAACATAAAGATATAAAACTGTAATTTTTTGTGAAGAATCAACAACAAGTGGGACACAATCATGAAGTGGAACGAAATGTATTGGATATTTCAAACTTTTTTAACAAATAAAAAACTGAAAAATTGGGCGTGCAAAATTATTCAGCCCCCTTAAGTTAATACTTTGTAGCGCCACCTTTTGCTGCGATTACAGCTGTAAGTCGCTTGGGGTATGTCTCTATCAGTTTTGCACATCGAGAGACTGAAATCTTTGCCCATTCCTCCTTGCAAAACAGCTCGAGCTCAGTGAGGTTGGATGGAGAGCATTTGTGAACAGCAGTTTTCAGTTCTTTCCACAGATTCTCGATTGGATTCAGGTCTGGACTTTGACTTGGCCATTCTAACACCTGGATATGTTTATTTGTGAACCATTCCATTGTAGATTTTGCTTTATGTTTTGGATCATTGTCTTGTTGGAAGACAAATCTCCGTCCCAGTCTCAGGTCTTTTGCAGACTCCATCAGGTTTTCTTCCAGAATGGTCCTGTATTTGGCTCCATCCATCTTCCCATCAATTTTAACCATCTTCCCTGTCCCTGCTGAAGAAAAGCAGGCCCAAACCATGATGCTGCCACCACCATGTTTGACAGTGGGGATGGTGTGTTCAGGGTGATGAGCTGTGTTGCTTTTACGCCAAACATAACGTTTTGCATTGTTGCCAAAAAGTTCGATTTTGGTTTCATCTGACCAGAGCACCTTCTTCCACATGTTTGGTGTGTCTCCCAGGTGGCTTGTGGCAAACTTTAAACGACACTTTTTATGGATATCTTTAAGTAATGGCTTTCTTCTTGCCACTCTTCCATAAAGGCCAGATTTGTGCAGTATACGACTGATTGTTGTCCTATGGACAGAGTCTCCCACCTCAGCTGTAGATCTCTGCAGTTCATCCAGAGTGATCATGGGCCTCTTGGCTGCATCTCTGATCAGTCTTCTCCTTGTATGAGCTGAAAGTTTAGAGGGACGGCCAGGTCTTGGTAGATTTGCAGTGGTCTGATACTCCTTCCATTTCAATATTATCGCTTGCACAGTGCTCCTTGGGATGTTTAAAGCTTGGGAAATCTTTTTGTATCCAAATCCGGCTTTAAACTTCTCCACAACAGTATCTCGGACCTGCCTGGTGTGTTCCTTGTTCTTCATGATGCTCTCTGCGCTTTAAACGGACCTCTGAGACTATCACAGTGCAGGTGCATTTATACGGAGACTTGATTACACACAGGTGGATTCTATTTATCATCATTAGTCATTTAGGTCAACATTGGATCATTCAGAGATCCTCACTGAACTTCTGGAGAGAGTTTGCTGCACTGAAAGTAAAGGGGCTGAATAATTTTGCACGCCCAATTTTTCAGTTTTTTATTTGTTAAAAAAGTTTGAGATATCCAATAAATTTCGTTCCACTTCATGATTGTGTCCCACTTGTTGTTGATTCTTCACAAAAAATTACAGTTTTATATCTTTATGTTTGAAGCCTGAAATGTGGCAAAAGGTCGCAAAGTTCAAGGGGGCCGAATACTTTCGCAAGGCACTGTATGTGTGTGTATATATATATATATATATATAAAGCTGAAATACCACTGACTGACTCACTCACTCATCACGAAATCTCAAAAACCACTGAACGGATTGCAATGAAATTTGGAACATACCTTCCTCTTGGGTCTTAGGTGCTCACTAAGAAAGGGTTTTGAAAAATTCGCCCTGGATCGCGGCTAACTCGCGAAAAACGCGATTTCTCACGCATTGTAAACTCTTCGAAATAACAGTACGGATCCTAATGAAACTTACTACATTGTTTCTTATTACATGTTAGATGCACGATAAAAATTATTTTCAAAGTAGTTTGCTTGTATCGGTACTACAAAGGGGTAGTACGTTATTTGTTGACGTTACGTTCTGATCTCTGATCATCCAGTCCTGCTCAGTGCTTACTGCTTATTGCCATATTGCTTAGCGTTCTGCCTTCCGTAGCGAAGCACGGGTACTTTCAGCTAGTGTATATACATATACATATATACATACATACACACATACATACATATATATATATATATATATATATATATAAATATAATATATAGCATTTGTATAGGAGTACAGATTGCTGTCCTCTGAAAAGAACTCAACATACAGCCATTATTGTCAAAATAGCTGGCAACAAAAGTGAGTACACCCTCAGTGATAACAGCTATACCTCATGTAACCTGTTCATGTTCATGGTTTTTTCTGCTTGTCAGGACTATATATATATATATATATATATATATATATATATATATATATATATATATATATATATATATATATATATATATATATAAAAAATGTTTTAAAGTAGTTAAAATTTGGTGCATTGTGTACAATTCTGTGATACTGATCGCTGGATGTTCAGCATGGCACCTCATGGCAAAGACTCTCTGAGCATTTGAGAATTAGGTCATACCAGGAAAAAAGAGCTGTTTTGCATGAAAGCGTTAAAGAATCCTTGGTGCTTGCGATATGGATTCTTTAGCCTTTTTTTGTCCAGCTTCAAGAGTTTTTATTAAAAGGAGACAATCCTGAGAATTCCACATATTGAGGGAGTGAATGAATGAAGGATGGAAAGAACGAAGGAATTTGGTCAATTATGCTGAAATAAGTAATAAGTTGAGTATCTTTAGAAAATGTGATATTAAATGTAACACACACACACACACACACACACACATTATTCCCTGTTCTAAATCATATGCCTCGATCAAGTAGTGCAATGAGATAAAATTCGTATCAACATTAATTTAAGAGACAGAGAAAAAGATAAAGAAATAACGAGGTCATGTGAGAGTGAGTGAGATATTGTGAATAATAATGAAGCTGTTGATGTTAACGCCTGGTGCTGGTGATAGATATATAGATATAAATACATATAAATACATACACACACACACACAACACTACTAACCTGATTCAGCACTTAAACCCCCACAAAGCCATGTATGACAGTTGCATAGCTCAAAACCCAAACACCGGTGTGTCAAGTAAGGCAAATAGCACCCGACAGGGATCACTGACCGAAATGTTTTGAAGCATAACTCCGTATGAATCGGCTTTCAAACGGCACATGGAAATTACTCAAGCAGTAACGATGCCGCTCAGCACGGTCACCAAGCAGCCCAGGTTCACGGCTTTGATAAATACACCGGATAAGCGGTACAGCATGCTCTCTTGCACATATTATAGCCAGTTCGCCATACCGGAGCTACACAAGAAACGATAACAGAGCTTATGAAAACAGAGTTTTCCGCTGCTACACATGACGTGGTCAAGTGTACCGCAGATTTTTTGAGAGATACAGGTAGATATTTCTTTACTTTTCTGCACTTTGTGTGTTACGTTACTGGAGATCAATAAGATAATAAATATTTGTAATTAAAAGACTAGTAAAGTTCACAGACGGTGTTGAATAAGTGCAATCCACATGTTTACATATCATCGGTTTATTACAATGACTTTGAGTTACCTAAATTCTGATTGCTGTAAAGGCACAGATTTAGTTTGTGTGATTTGTTACTTCCATATTAATGCTTACAGGAGGCGTATTTGTCAGTGCTTTATGCTGCCATAATAATTATTGCATGCTTACAAGGCTGACAGATGAACAAATTATTCCACATACTCCTGTGATTGTAGTTATTAAATAAAAATGACTTTCATATCAATTCATGCATCACCTAATATCATCGTCACATATGGGTCCGGCCAACAGAGAAGAAAATTTTATGTTTAATCTACCTAATAGTGTGATTTATTGCTATTATTTATTTATTATTATTCATTGCTTGTCTTTGTGGAATAACACAGAACACAAAAAGCTTTAAAAAAAAAAAAAAAAAAAAAAAGAATAATTGCATATTAAATCGCAAACTTAATACAAAAAAAAAAAAAAATCGCAATTAGATTATTTTCCCAAAATCGTTCAGCACTAAATTAGAATTTGAGTATTCAGACAAAACATGCTATAACCTCTAATGTGGTATATTGCAGATGCACCTCATGATCAAACTACCTACTTATCAACCTGTCTGTCTGTCAACCTGCCAATCAACCTGTCCATATACCAGTCTATCTGCAGTGATCATTAGTAGCAGTATCCTTTTTTTAGTAAGACAATGCTTCCTGCCACACTGCAAAATAGTTTCAAAAATGGTTTCAGGAGCATAACACAGGAAGAACAGGAGGCTCCTTGAAAAGATGACAAGAGTGAGGTGACCTACCTCAGCAGCATTATGCATTGAAAGTTCATCTAATCCTGTATCAAGCCCGCTGACATGACTGGAAGCAATAGCACTGCTCGGATCATCAGACGTGCCGCTCTGTGACATGCAGAAAATCTCTGCTCCCAAACCAGATTTAGATTCATTGGTTTCTTCTTTAATCTGCATACACTGATGAGCCTGGAGTAAAGGACTCTCACGGTTGTCAGTCATCTGTGGATGAAGCATCTCTTCAACTCTCTGTTCATCTTCTAGACATGCACGTGGGGAAACGGGTTCCTCAGGCACACTTGTCTGAGAAGGAGGATGAGCAGGAACTCGAGGCTCCTCCTTTGAACCACTGGGTTCTTGCTTCACCAGAACCTTCTCCCCTGGATCTACTCGCTCCGATTCAGCACAGGGTTCTCCATGGAAGACAGACAGGCCAGGCTGTAATTCTAAAACAGAAAAAGTCAACGATATACAATGTTATGTGATCTAAATTAAATACAAACCAGTAAAATGGATCAACGCTTGTGTTGCTTCTATAATGGAGCTGAACGAGTCTTCTACTAAAGGAGCTCAGCTGTTTCTTCACTACATCAAGAAATGCTGCGAATGTTTATTATACAGAGAATTACTCGGAGTTTACAGTGTGTCCTCATTTCGCACTTACAGCTATCCCACTGTACATCACTGTGCTGGGACGCTCTTTTGTTCTTAGCTCACTGAACAACCATCCACCAGCTACTGTTCATCTCATTAAGCACTTCCACTTTACTTCCATTACATTCATTTTGATAAGGTAAAATGCACTGCCACTTTAATTCACCTCAATTCTGTGCTGGTATAAGCCATATTTACACATGCTGCACTACCAAATCTCACCCTTACATTATAGCGATTTATCTACCCATCTACTCACCTACCTACCCATCCATCTACCCATCTATTCACCTACCTACCCATCCATCTACCCATCTATTCACCTACCCATCTATTCACCTACCTACCCATCTATTCACCTACCTACCCATCCATCTACCCATCTAT
>JAAIIK010000026.1:1793212-1839770 GCA_014706435.1 Silurus glanis
TATATATATATATATAAAACATTATACAGAAATTCGTTCTCAGTGACATGAAAAAAAGAGGGAAATTCGAATCAGTAGATTGCATTTTGTGAACATATCACAAAATGCCATGAGACTGGACTCTATTAACAGGTATTGACTTATGGTTTCGAATAGCAATGTTGGTGTTAAATAAATGATAGGCATTAAATTGGATTTTTTTTCTATTTAAAAGTGAAAAAAGACTAAATATTATTTGATCATTTTTAAGTCTAGTTGATCAAATAACAGGAAACTGAACAATATTGTACACAAAAATAATTTTGAACTGGTGGAAGGTAGAGCTAAGAAGCCTTATCCATCCAATTAACCACTGGAGAACCACATTTTCCTTTCTTCTTCTTCTTCTTCTTCTTCTTCTTCTTCTTCTTTTGGCTTCTCCCATTAGGGAACGCCACAGCGGATCATCCGTCTCCATACCCCCTGTCTTCTACATCTGCCTCTTTCAACCCAACTACCTGCATGTCTTCCCTCACCACATCCATAAACCTCCTCCTTGGCCTTCCTCTTTTCCTCCTTCCTGGTGGCTTCATTCTCAGCATTCTCCTACCGATATACCCCGTGTCCCTCCTCTGCACATGTCCAAACCATCTCAATCTCACCTCCCTCACCTTGTCTCCAAATCGACCTACATGTGCTGTCCCTCTAATAAAAAATTCATTTCTAATCTTGTCCATCCTCGTCACTCCCAACGAAAATCTCAACAGCTTCAGCTCTGCTACCTCCAGCTCCACCTCCTGTCTTTTACTCAATGCCACTGTCTCTAAACCATACAATATCGCAGGTCTCACCACAGTCCTATAAACTTTCCCTTTCATTCTTGCAGATACTCTACTATCACAAATCACTCCTGTCACTCTTCTCCACCCACTCCACCCTGCCTGCACCCTTTTCTTTACTCCCCTAACACACTCTCCATTACTTTGCACTGTTGACCCCAGGTACCTGAACTCCTCCACCTTCTCCACCTCTTCTCCCTGCAAACGCACCACTAAACTGCCCTCCCTCTCATTTACGCACATGTACTCTGTCTTACTCCTACTGCTTTCATTCCCCTTCTCTCCAGTGCATACCTCCACCTCTCCAGGCTCTTCTCAACCTGCTCACTACTCTCACCACAAATCACAATATCATCCGCAAACATCATAGTCCAGGGAGACTCCTGTCTGACCTCGTCCATCAACCTGTCCATCACCACTGCAAACAGGAAAGGGCCCAGGGCCGATCCTTGATGCAGTCCAACCTCCACCTTGAACCAGTCTGTCGTTCCTACTGCACACTTCACTGCTGTCACACTGTCCTCAAACGTGTCCTGCACCACCCTCACATACTTCTCTGACACACCTGACTTCCTCATATAATACCACAACTCTTCTCTTGGCACTCTGTCGTACGCTTTCTCTAAATCCACAAACACACAATGCAACACCTTCTGACCTTCTCTATACTTCTCCATCAACATTCTTAAGGAGAACCAAAGTTTCCTTTAAAAGTGTATAATATAAAGGAAGAATTTGGCAGATTTACAGCATTGGCTCTTATCCAGAGCCACTTACAGTTATCTCTTTTTTTATTCAGGTGGTGGTGCTTTAAGATTTAAACTTACTACCTTCTGATCCAAAGTCCGTCTGATGCAAAAATTCGTATACACTTGATTTACAGTATATTTTTACATTTTGTAGCACAGTGACACATTGGGCAGCATTGCTACCTCATAACTCCAGATGTGTCCATGAATTTCTTTCTGGTTCTCCAGTTACCTTCCACCACCACAAAACCTGCCTGTGGATTGGTTCTTCTAAAATGTCCCTTTGTGAATGAGTGTGTAAATTTTGAGTCATGTTCAGGCTCATGCCCATGGTCAGGATCCTGTGTAACCATGACAAGTATAAAGCGAATGAATAAACAAATATATCAGTAAGTGCATTAGAGAATAAAGAGGCATGAATCACAAGCCAATTAAGGAAAAAGTCTTCTTTCTTGATGAAGAAAACATCCTATACTTGATTCTTTCCTTTCCTTTATGTACTACAGTCAGTGCAACAAGTCAGTTTGTTCATGTAATACATAGTTATGCAAGTAGCTGATGGAGATGAGCTTGAAAAGAAGGACCCAACCAATGAAAAAAAGTCGTGAACCAGCAATAGGCCGTTCAAAACCCTTCCAAGCATCTGTTGCCGTCACTACAGTCACTTCTCTGGCTGAAGCAATAATGGAGGCCCTTATTTTTTCCTCTTCTTGGGTCTTGTGAGCCAAGCATGAGAGGAGCGCGCACATTCCGTGGCTAATGCGGCCACGTTCTGGGCATTTCTTTACAACAGGCCAATTCGTCCCCTCCTCCCCATACCAGCTGTCATGCAATGTGCTGCTGCTTGTCACCGAGGAAGAAGTAGAGCACTGTTTCCCAGAGGCACCGAACGTCGACTCGCACCCGAGACCCAATCTAACAGACTCTTATCAGCTGTCCATTTGAGGAGTGAGTCAGGCCTTCATGTTGAAATGGTGTATGACCTGAAGAGGGTGTGTAAGTGCTATGTAAGTCTATCTTCAAATGACATGGATGACACTGACAGCAATTAGACATATTATGACCTAGAAAAATGAAGTGTAAAAATGTAATCTTGATTAATATGTAAACACAGCAGCTATTAAGCATGCTCATTACTGAGCACTTACAGAAATATCTTATTTATAAAATTATTATAAAAAAAGACTTTTTATTGTTAATTCTAAGATCACTACATTTAATACATTGTAATGCTGAAAGCACAGTGCATTTCATTACACAAATCACTGACCCATTCACCCTACGTGCCACTAATCACTTTTAATCAGTGTTTTGGTGGACCTAGAGGATATAATGCAAAGACATTGCACACTTGCTAACAAGCTAGGTACACAGGATCTTTCACCTGCAGAGAATACACCAGATTCCTGAATCAGCATGAAAGATAAATCTGAGGGCTGTCCATCATATGACTTTGTATCTATTTTTCACAGATACACTACAAGAAATACACAAATAAACACATACATAGACATATATAAACATATATATATATATATATATATATATGTGGATCTAATGTTGGTTGGGGAGAGATGACTAGCGAGGACTATTGGAGATATAGTGCAGGAAAAAGAAGAGCTCTATTTTTATACTGTGCACTGCCAGAAATCATGTTGGTTTTGGGTTCTTTTTGTTCGTTTTTTGTCTTCGTGACAACTCTTTTGCTCTTCCATGCCAAATAATTTGATTGCTGATTGCAGTCAGAGAGACTGGAAAACTGGGGTGGAAATCATAAACGTATACATTGTTTTACTATCACTTTTTCTGCTTTGAGACAATGTCCATTGTTAAATGTTCTACATCAATAAAAAGGAATAGAATAGAATAAAATTGAATTGAATTGAATGTACTGTGTGCGGTAAGTTTCAGAAAAAGATTCTGTTCAGGACTTTTTCTCCAAAAAGGGTTCTCCTGAGAACCCTATAGGGAAATGCTCTCTTGAGAGAACCTTCCCCAAGGAGAAAAAAAAAAAAAAAAAGCACTTTATGAAATGTAGCACTCAGGAAAGTACAAACACAGAATCTGTGAGTAAGGTGAGCAGGTGGACAACCTCTTCAAAATGCTGCAGAAGTACTTTTCGTTTTAAGTGGGGACTTGTAGTACGGTGTGAGTCTAATTGTATATGTGTATCCATGTGCATGAGTTAGAACATGTGCATATACAGAACAGTATTTAACACTGTACACACATTTAATTTCCGGATGTGTGCATCATGTGCTTGATTTCAGTAAAACTTTCTTTATTATACTTGAGTAAAGAAAGGATGTCGTATATAAACATTTGTTGCGTTGAAGGTTTTAATTTTGCCCCTTTTATATTTATTTATATATTTAATAAAAATGGCCAAACAGAAATGTGAGCTGCATTAATCGCTCGTTAATAAAATTAGTGCCGGTAAAATTAATTTGTGGTAATTTTCTTTTTTTTTTTTATACATACATTTTGACAGACCTAATATACATACACACACACACACACACACACACACACACACACACACAGTATATGCATTACATTAATTTACTGCAGTAATAGCAGTAGAAGGGCCTATTCGTGTGTGTGTGTGTGTGTGTGTGTGTGTGTGTGTGTGTGTGTGTGTGTGTGCGTGTGTTTGGGTGCGTGCGGCTGCCACCCTGTTTATGCTGACAATGAAGTTAAAGGGAGGCCCTGAGTGAGTGATACAGACACAGTGCTCCCTCCAGCCTGGAGAGCCACAGAGGGCCCTTTGTGCTCCTTCAGCCATCAGTGGCCATCCATCACATTCTAACCTGACACATTTGAACTCAACTGCACAGCCTGTTAATCCTGCCAGGCCTGGAAGCTTGGGTTACAACAACGAGAGGCAAGTGGTGCCCACAGGATGGGTATGAAGGTGTTGCTTAGCCCTTATTTTCTGATGTCAAAACAACCTTTATTTTTCAGTTCTTTTCTTTTTTTTTACTAAATCAAATGGTCTCATTTTTCAAACAAATGTTTGAATCAAGTTCCTGATTATTCTCGTTTTGCTTTATCCATTGTGCACACACACCTGTCAACCTATGAAAGAATTGTGTGTGTGTGCAGTTAGGGTGCAGTTAATTTTTTCTGTGTCACTGTCTATTGAGCTGAAGATGTACTAGGTATTTTAGGATACTTTTCCAAGCAGTGAAAACAACATGAGGTAGTTTATAATTATTTCACCTTTTTAACATTAATAGGCATCATCTCAACTGAATACTGGTTCTAAAGCATTTACATACTTATTGTGAAAAAAAACAAAAAAAAAAAAGTATAGTATCCCATGTACAAATAAATCATTCTTTCACCTACACAAGTCAAACTACATTTTTTTTTCTTTTTGCAGATGTTGATTTTTTTGAAGTTGGTATTCCTTTCTTCTTTTCTTCTCTCCCACCCTTCCTCTTTTCCTCTTTCCTTCCTTCTTGCTAAAACAAAGTTGATTATCTTAAAGCATATTATAACAAAAGAGAACAGAATATGTCTATTTATCATGATTAAAGAGTTCAGTAGGATGAAACATGAAAACTTGAGAAAGGGTAAAAAAAAAAAAAGATGGGGTAAATTTGTTTATAGGTTTCTAATCAAAACCATGTCGAAAACATTGGCACAAATATTCAGTATAACGACACAATTGCGAATGTGAATCTGCGTTTGTACAACAGTTGTATAAACAAGAAAGTAATAACGAGTAACTGACATTTTGGACACAATATGGATTAAGCCATTTTTGTTAACGCCAAAGCTTTTCAGCTAGCTTTCCACTGAAATTCAATTTCTTGCTTAATTTTTTTACTTAATAAACGTATAATGTGAACTTATTGTAAGTAAGTTCTAAACAGGAACAGGAATTAAACATGAAATAACAAAGCAGTTCCTAAATCAAGAATTAAACATCTAGACAAACACTGATTTAAGACACAGGACAGAAAGCGTACATACAATGACAAAGCTAAATTGTGGGAAAATCCCCTTCGAAATGTATTTTAAATGTGTCACATAGCTGCTGCTGCGTCTGTAGCCATAAATAAGTCAGTGTGCTTCATTAAGAGCCAAATAAAAGCTAAATAGAATTAGCATTTGGGCAATGAGTCTCCGCCCACACATATGCACACAAGGGATTTCAATTCATTTCTTTATGTAAAGCACTTTAACAATGGATATTGTCTCAAAGCAGCTTTACACAGATAATGTGGTAAGAAAAAATGAATTAGATTGTTCTTTATAAGTGTAAGTTTGTTCCTAATGAGTAAGCCGGTGGCTACTGTGTCGAGGAAAAACTCCTTGTTTCCAGGGAAGAATTCTAATCTCTGAAAATGCTAACTCTCTAAATGAGGTCAGGGACGTTAAAGGGCTGATTCATTGTTTAGTACCAGTGCTAAATACAATTATGTCTAGATATTTATGATATTATTGTCTCTCAGGACACAGTGTTTAATATGATCCTAAAAAGATTTCCAAATTAGATCTTTGTTTATATTACAACGCATTCTATATGACAAAAGTTTTACGTGACAATTCCTTATCTTTTTTAGGATAATCAAAAGAACAACTAAAAGATCCTCATATAACACATTTTCAAATCCTCAGAAACTTAAGAAGAACCTATTTGGAGATGTCAGCTAATTAAAGTAGTCACTCTGAATTGCCTGTTCAAATCTCCTGTGATTTGTTTAGATTTCTTTGGCACCGAGATCATGTTTCACAGACTTTTCAACAGGGCCCTGCCGCCATTCCTTAAACAAAAATGGACCCCAAAAACATCCCTGAAAGACATAGGGGCGACGGACAGAGATGCAAAGTGTAGATGTGTGGCAATAGCTTAACATGGGGTCAGGTTTCTCAGGGCCCTGGCTATATTTAACTTAGTGATCTAACACCAGGCAGAGGGTTTAAATGCCACCCCTGCAGTTGGTGTGGAGCAGTTGTCGCCCACAGATCTTGTTCGGCACGAGCTTGGGGATACGCACGTGCAGTGCACACACACACACACACACACACACACATCACACAGGACTTAGTACGTGAAAGAGCAAGTGGGGGAAGAAGAGAGCAAGCCAGTGGAGTGCACACTTTTACAGCCTTAAGTCAGCCTAGATGGAGCTTTTCGAGACCAACCCGTACTTCTTCCCTGAGCAGCGATTTTACGAAGGTGGTGAGAACTTCTTCCCTTCTAGGCTTACAGGGGGATTTGATCAAGGTGGATACCAGGACCGGAACTCAATGGTGGGGCTGTGCGGGGATGGAAGGCTGCTTTCTGGCACTGTAGGACTAGAAGACAAGCCATCTCCATCCTCCACACTCTCTCTGTCACTCTCGCCTAATCAGGAGCAAGAGCACTGCCCGGGTCAGTGCCTGCCATGGGCATGCAAGGTGTGTAAGCGCAAGTCGGTAAGCATGGACCGGCGCCGGGCGGCCACGATGCGGGAGAAGCGCAGGCTCAAAAAGGTGAACGAGGCATTCGAGGCTCTCAAGCGCAGCACACTGACCAACCCCAACCAGAGGCTACCCAAAGTGGAGATCCTCAGAAGTGCTATCCAGTACATTGAAAGGCTACAGGCACTTGTCAGTTCGCTCAATCAGCAGGAGCATGAGCAGGCTGGCCTGCATTACAGGGCCTCGGCTGGTCAGAGGGTAAGTTCTATCAGATAGGAAAGTACATTTTGGGCAAAGAAATGGCAGGCGTGCGGTAGCTTAAACACTGTCATGTCAATTAATGGTCTTAGCTACAGGTTATATTATTGTAGACTATGTACAATGTAAAGGATACCTGATCTGCGTACAATAAAAAAAAAAATTGGTGTTTTACAGGTACATTAAACCCATGATCAGACTTACTTACATTAGACAATTGTACAATTTCGCAGGCATATTTGCTCCTGGCTGAACCTAAAACACAACTGTTTCCCTTTGAGTTGTGTCAGTTCAAAGTGAGTGGGTCAGTGTTGTGACTGATGGGTGTTTGTTCATTTGTGTGGAACAGGTGTCGTCCTCCAGTGAACAGGGTTCAGGCAGCACATGCTGTAGTAGCCCGGAGTGGAGCACCGCATCAGACCACTGCACCCCCGCTTACGGCTCCACCCATGAAGGTAAAGACTCGTGGATCTAAACGCCACTTAGCTGCTTTGAAGGCAATACATCGACTTTATCGTGTTACTCATATTAATGAGGAAGTTTCACAGGAACAAAGATAATCTCACCTCCTGATTCGCTTCCGCAGATCTGCTGAACGATGATTCGTCAGAGCAAGCCAATCTGAGATCTCTGACGTCAATCGTCAACAGCATCACAGGGACAGATGGAGCGGCGGTTGCTTACTCAGTGGACATCACGAAGTGAACAAGAAAAGGTGTGAAGGAGCATTCTAACAATTCATTTCCTGAAAGCCTATAAATACAGCACTACCTGTTACAGCAAAAGCATGAAAACCCAAACAAATCCATGAAAACCCAAACAAATCCATGAAAAGCCCCCGGGTACAATTTCCAATCAAATTTAGTGGTCCATCGAAAAAATATTTCCAGTTTTGTTGTTGTTTTTTTTAAGATGTTCAAGCTAGCTAGTCTAGACTGATGTGTTGTCCTTTGAAACTTTCCTAAATTCTTTTTTTTTTTTTTTTGCATGTGTGTTATGTTATGCCTTCCAAAAACATTAATTTTATGGGGCCAATGTTTTCTGATTGTTTTGACCAATATTTGTCTAATTTAACTAGTTCCATTATGCCATGTAAATACGTTCCAATTTTCTACTGAGTGGATCTGCAAGTTTATTTTATATATTTTTTTGTTTGGAGTAATTTATTTGGACTTTTTAAAAAAAAAAAAAATTAAATAAAGATTGTTGTGTATTTGTACCGGTGTTTGGTCATCGAGAATTCTTCATATTTGTTAATAACACACATTCACATACATGCCATGATCCTCATATCAGAAAACATAGTTACATAGTTAAATATTTATTTCACATATATATTGTACATATATATGCATATAGATTTACAGTCAAAGAAAGAAAAAAAAAGGACCTACAGAACATAATCTCTTTCTGAAAAAAAAAAAAACAAGTCAAGAAGAATTTTCACTTTAATAGACTTCACCCACATGTCTCATGTGGAATCTCATATAACTACTGTATACATATTTCTGTACACAAAAAGACTATTTACAGACACTGAAACCTACGCACATGCAGACAGATTGAAATATGAAAAAGAGAAAGATAGAAAGAGAATTAGAGATAGATAGAGTCATATAAATAGAGAGCGAGAGGCAAAAAAGATTGGTTAGATAGTATGAAGATAAATAGATAGTAAGGAGTGATAGAGAATTGGAAGGGGGGGTGAGAAGAGAATACATAGGAGAGAAAGACAGAAAGAGAGTACAGAGTAATAGAGAAGCAGAAAAGAGTGAGAGACAGAAAGAGAGAGAGAGAGAGAGTAAGGGAGAGACAGAGAAAGAGAGATTGAGAAAGAAAAAGAGAGAGATTGAGAAAGAGAGAGAGAGAAAGAGAGAGAGAGAGAGAGAGAGAGAGAGAGAGAGAGAGAGAGAGAGAGCAAGCACTGCACCTGTCTCACATTTCACATTACTGTCATGAACTAGAGGAATGGCAGGGTGATAAATGCTACCAACAATCACAAGAGGACACAGTGCAAAAGCAGATGGCTTCAGTTACTGTCAGTTCAAAACTTTACACACGTCAATTATCTGCTGGATTATAAAGATGTCATCATCTAGACGACAAGGACACTGGGGATTGGTCCAGGTCAAGATTTAACAATTCAAAATGTCAAATAAGTTACTGAGAGTGTATGAGCTGGTCAAACGACAGACAGACAAAGAGAGAAGGGAAGGGGGGGGCAAAAAGATACAAAAATACATTTGGGCCTTGAATCCGAGATGATTCAGCAATTCTGTGAATTGTATTTGATCAGGCACGCTTGGCAGATACAGAGATTTCCCCCCAAATAATAATAATAAAAAGAAGAGCAGCACACCACAGGGTTTCAAGTTTAAGTGTTCAGCTGATGGACTCCTCAGCTGCGTATAAAGAGACAGAGACGATGAGAGAGAATAAGAACGGGGGAGACATAAAGAGAGAGACCGAGAACGATAGAAGAACGATTGTCAGGTTTGTGGCATGCATGCCCCAACATGTCCCTCTCCTGCCAATAGTGTTCCATACAGGGAAATCGATATTCTAGCTTTTCATACACACATCTTGATATATTTATATATACTCGCTATCAAGTGGGAATTTGGATTGGGTGACGTCTCTGTATGCTAGTTTTCGAAGTAAACAGGCAAAAATGGCTTGATTCATTACTTGGCATAAAATATCACACTAAAATACATATACATACAGTATACTTACAGACATATACAGAAATTAGCAAAAATAGCTGCCTCAGTGGCACATGTCTTGAAATAGAATCACTGTTTGTTTTTTTTGTTTCTAAAAATAAATAATATTAATAAATAAGATTTGACAAAACGAACAAAAAACACTAATAGGATGTTATGCACTCGTAACATTTTAACAGATTGATTAATTGGTTCACGCATATAGAAAAAAAAAAAGATTTTGCTCTTCAAATCAGTTAAGACTCTTGAACTTGGAAGGTTCTGTGTGACAGTTATGTAAATTGAAGCGCTCTATTTTTTGTGACCCACGAATGCAATGATGCTGTTTTTTATTTTATTTTTGCTTGTCAGCTAGGCATGCATTGATATCACTACTGCTACTGGGAATTTGTCTGATACAATACTTATTTGAAGAATAAAAAAGAATGTATGGTGCTTTACACGTGTCACGTGGCTTTTTAAAGCGCAGTGAATTTCTTTCTTCGCATATACCAGTGATGTTAGGAAGCTGCGGTCAGAGCTGGGGGCCAGCCATGATACAGCACCCCTGGAGTACTACGGGTTAAGGGCCTTGCTCAGGGGCCACAAGAGTGGCAGCTTGGCCATACTGGGGCTTCAACCCCCAAACTTTGGATAAGTAACCTTAAGCCTTTATTCTTACTTGTGAAATACGAATACAAATACCCAATGCCATGTACATACTGTTACGCTAATAGCCAGAAGACCTGGAAAGACTGAACTGTACTCTGTGGAAATATCAAGAATTAGAAATACACCCTTTTATTCTTACAATACAAGTAAACTGCTAAAACGTCTTGAAAAGGAATGCTGTACATTTACTGCATTTGGCAGATGTTCTTATCCAGAGCAACTTACAACCAAACTGTTGAGTCTTGTCCAAGGGCTCAGCAGCGGCAGTTCGGTGGTTGTGGGATTTAAACTTTTGACCTTCCGATCCAGGGTCCAATGCCTTAACTACTGAGCTACCACCTCCTACATGCTTTAAGATACTTTAGGAGAGGACAAAAAGCATCCGGAGATTAATAAAGGAAAAAGATCTTAGGCAGTATGCTGTTGTTTTCTCCACTAAGCTAAAATGTACAAACCAAGCAGAGTAGGTTGAAGTGCATTCATTCATGAACCTGTGCCCTCGCCATGGCACACCATACAGTATAAACTGAGTTAAACAAAGTTAAATAATATGCTCTATATTATCCATGCTTTCATAATTTTTAGATTATTTTTTTTAGAATTTACATTTATGGCATTTTGGCCAAAAACCTTTATACAGAGCAATTGCAATTATCCCATTCAGACAACTGAGCAGTTAAGGGCTCTGCTCAAGTGCCCAGCAGTAGCAGGTTAGTGGTAATGAGATTTGAATTCACGGCCTTTTGATCAGAAGTCCAACATCTTAATCACTGAGTTGTTCTCCTTGAAATTGGTTTTGCGTACTCAGCCTGGTACAGACGCATGCCTTATTCAATCGCTAATTTTGGTGTGAAATATCATTCATACGTATGCTAATAAAATTCAAAGCAAAGTCAGACAGAACCTTCTAATCACAAGGTCTTAAACTGAGGTGTCAAGTATGTACCAAGTATATGAAGACATGGATGGCTATTGCTTTCAGTGCTGCCCTGCTAGCATAAAACATCCAGCTAGGCACATCACTGTCTAATATGAAGGGTTGCATTATCTTAATATCTTGGAAGTGTTTCTTTCTGTCTTTTTTTTTTTTTGGAATGAACTGACATGTAGATGTGCACTGTTCGTGTGATCGCAAACAATCTTCCTCACCACGGATGCTACTCATATAAGAAGCCCTTTTCACTAACCTGGGATCAGCAGCCCCCACCCCTTTTTATGGAGATCCCAGTAGTCTTGATTGTTTTATAACCCAAACTGGTCCCAGATAAGCAAAAATGAGCAGCGTAGTCCAAAACTGACACTGTCCAAAACAGTAGCTACAAGTTGAACACTGGTCAAAAGAGTTTCAAACAAACAGAAACAGTCACAACTGAGACACATTGTCAGTATTCATATCATATTGATATAATCTTTTCCATATACAATTCCAATATATATATATGTTATTTATTTGCATTTTTTTTTAATATATGTATTTATAAAAAAACAATTACAATCAATTTTATATACAGACACACTGATTAATACCTTGCATAACCAGAGAGAGGGGGAAGCCTAATAAGTTGCCATCAACACAACCTGGGGGGAATAGACTAAAAGTGACAGACTAGGGTCAAGTACACCAGCTGAAAATGACCATCACAATGACTAAATAACTTGTGGCTACTAGAAAGTGACTCACACGACGATATATCTCCTCTAAAGAGCAGCTACGCAAAAGATGCGTTCGAAAGTTCAAATTTCAGCTTTTTATTACATTTTTTTTGTTCTGTATCATATCATCCCCCACCTACCCCCTTCCCATTTTTTTCCATTGCACGTTGTCCATGAAAAGCACTGGTTTTTCATTTGGCCGGAGGACGTCTCCTCCCGAATTTGGCATATCACTCTCGAAAGGCCGCGAGCGTGTGTCCATACAGGTAGTGAGAATGCACTGGCATGACAAAACAGAAAGTACAGGTATCAGTAAACAGAATTTAGACTGCAAAAATATTAGCATGTAAACAGGTTAGCATGAGTTCCTTTGAAAAGAGTGCTAGGGTCAGTCGCGTACAGCATGTTTAATTTTCAAAGGAAGTGTTTTCATTAGGGTTCTTTTAAAAAAATTAAGCTTTCACACTGAATGAAATGTTTTATGTTGGATTTTCTGAATCACACTGCGTGAAAGGAAAACGACAACAAAGAAAACGTTGAGTATGTTATGCACATTGCGCATTGTCTTTACTTTTTATTTCATTCAGGGATGGACAAATGATCAATTCTGTAGCTCGGCAATGACTTGGCAAGTGGAATTGATAATATAGCAGGCAAGTTAGCTAGTTAAGTGCATCAAAGCAGACCTTTGGAAAGGAACCTACTTAATACGAATTCTAAAGAAGTGGTAGACTATGTAGCCATCATCTTTGTCCTCCCCAGCTATGTTTTGGATGTAAATTTGTTTTTGTAATCTCAACATAAAACCATTTCAGCTACTGTATGAACTGTGGTGTTCCAGATATTTGAATCTGGCCAGTATCTAGCATGAGGCTAGTGTGTGTTTACTCTTCATATGTTTAAGTATTGTGCTATCAGGAGATTGAAATAGCTTAGAGCTCCACTTTATTTTGCTTGGCTTCATCAATGTCTCCACACATCACAACACAGGGAAGGCACATTAAGAAGTAGGGATTTTATTTTTATTTTTCTGTCTCCAACTGTTTCCATCTACCTTTCTATTGATCTATGCTGCATTGACACTGTTTGCCATTATTTTTCTGGAAGAAAACTGAAATGCTGTCGGACAGGTGTATCGAAAGCAAGAAAATCACTAAAACCAGGATTGGGAACCTGTGATCTAGGTTGTCGAAGGTCAAACCTTTAACTTTCCCCTTCAGATAATCCTCTAAGGCTTAAACCACTCATTTTGGGGGGTAATCCAGGCATAAGTCATCCCTGACAGGAGCAAACATGAATGTGGTAAAGCTTTCCAGAGCTGCTTACCTGATACAATGAGTGTTGTTAGTAAAGCAGAGTTAGCAAGAGTAAGTCCTGATGGTAGAGGGGTCAAGTCTTTGAGGGGCTTGTGGTCCAGCTATAAATCCACAGTGACAGGAGGAATACAGCATGCAAGGAGAGGGCAAAAAAAAAAAGCAGCCTTATGAATGGATTTAGCGTTAGTACTTTCACTTTGAATCTCAAATAAATAGAAAAAACAGGTGATACGATTAGCTCAATGCATGCTAGTACACAATTCTAGAGTGATCAGCCAAGCAATATATCTTAAGCCAGGCAAATTCTCAGGCACATCAGTATATATACTAGTTCATTGTTTGATGTTTTAGGCAGGAATACATGTTATTTGCAATGCTAGCAATTGTGGGATGAATTGTAAGCCAGTGAGAAAGCTGAACTTGTTTACCCCAGAGCCTTGTTTTTACCTTCAGGCTGCAGATGTTTCTTAGGATTGACAGTCATGGAGGAGGGAATGGACATGGTGGAGAGACGGAAGCCAGCAGGTAATGTCTCAATAGAGCCGGGCATCATGCCCAGGCCTTGGCCATCCCGTGGTCTGAACCTTTTTCTCCATGATGGAGACCTCCGAAAAGATTTATCATCGCTCTGTTAAAAAAGAAATGTACACATGGATACACACAACATCACATGATAGTGATCGAGATCGAGATCTACCTCATTTCAGATGCAGACTAGCCAGTTTAATCACAGGCTAGTGAACTTAGATATAATGCTCATACCTCCTCCAGACGTCTGTCAGTCCCCAATGCCAAGAGATTGTTAAATTCTCGTTCAAGAAGCTGCCTGGCCTGAGATCAGGTACAGATACAAATGATTAGAAATACAATATAGAATGCTTAAACCATATTAAACTATGCATTAATATTAGTCAATGTTAGTTTTGCAGAGTATCATAAGATGCTTTAACCCTTTTACTGTAGACTGTAAAGAATTAAGGCAATATTAAAAGGCTAAGTGAATATTTTGGCATTTTTTTAATATAATATCTATACAGTGCTTATGCAGATAATACTTTATAGATACAGAGCTGTAGCAAGGACCTTACATTTCTCAGTCAGTACAACTGACTCTATAAAATGCAGATAGAAAAACAACTGTCATGCAAAGATGACTCAGGCAGATGCAAATTCAGTTAGGCAGCTTTAATGAGTTTAGACAAATCCAAAATGTGTATCTGAAAGCAGTATATACAAGACAAAAACAGGATGAAAGTATATGAGGCAAAAAAAAAGTAATTCAATAAATGGTCTTTTTTAATAGATGTACTGTATGTGTAACTGGAAACAGAGGGTTGGATAGTTGGTTTTTCGGTTGGAGGGCACTAAGGGTACAAGAGTACCAAGAGACAAGGGTACCACACAACATTAAACAACACAATTAATCATAATGGAGGTTAGAAAGAAGTCAATAATTCCTTAGTTGCAGCATAATCAGAAAGTTACTTATTTCTCCCCGATTCTACAAGAATATGAAAATATTTCTCTCTAATAAAAATAATAAAATACCAGTTTAATTTAAATGTATATACTGATAGGATAAGCCTACACCCAGGTGCAATATTCTATTTGTAAAATTCTAAACAAAATGCAACTCAATACAAGTAAATGGATTTGAAAACAATTTTTGCCCATACACTAGAAATGCAATAGAGATATTATCATGTTCTCTGAAACCCGAGATTACTAATCATGCAATAGTTTCATGGACAAGCCAAGAAAAGCTTTTGGCATGAATTCAAAAAGGGCAGCGAGCTTTGACGTCTTAGCAAGAGAAAATATCTTGAACATTGTATAGTAGTTAAAATAGATATGCGTGTGAGAGCTTGTGCAGACCACCTATACATGCTTTTGTTCAGCTGCTTGTTGTCAATACGAGAAACCACTAATCTCATGTCAATAATAATATTCGGCTAATACAAGCGGCGAGATCCTTGTCACCTGTGTGTTCTGCATGGGAATTTGCAGGATGAGGGCCAGGCTGCTGAAATCGAACGTCTCATCCAAGGCGATGAGGGCACCATGTACGCCACTTTCCGGAAGGTTATTGCTGAACTCCTTTAGCCCGATGGTCTGCACCCAGTTCATCACGTGCTCATTTGTCCACACCAGAGCATCTGTGGAGGGCCAGATTAAATACTTTGGTAAATCTGTATGTCTATTTTTGTTAGGGTCTTTAGTTCTTACAAACAACAATATAAGTGTGTCCCTAGAGAGACAGAAAGGCATTTTACTACACCTTCTGGTGGTCTGTAAAGTTCCAACCTTTGCTAAAAAGCTGAATGAACTCATCGACATGATTTTATATTGTGCAGTGATTAGTGTGGTACATGATAACTTTATAGCACAGTGCCTGGTCAGGAATAAACAGAATGAACCCGTAGTATCGTTGTGCAATTACGCCAACAGATGCATATTCACGGTGATCTTTCTACACAGCTGGCCAGTCAACTTAAAGGACAGCACACGTGTGTGCCCGAGTACATTTACCAAATCTGCACGCGTGTGAGTGAGCCTTGTGTGTGTTGCTAGCGAGGCACATGAAAGGCTGCAGCAGCTGGATCAAGTTCATGTGTCACGCTCAAGTTCAACAAGGCACAGGGCTTTTAAACCGATTTGACGCCGAGTCTCAGCTGTTGGCTTTTCCACATGACACTACCACTAGATGATGCTGTTTGTCAGGAAGATTGATTTCTCGACAAATAGGAAAAAGCGTGTTCATAAAACTGCAAAAGAACCAGCAAAAAATGTCATATCTATATCTACATGCTGGAGTCCCTGCTTACACTCACATTATCTTCACACTTGACAATCATAATCTGTGTTATCCCTTTCCATATCCCCATCTGTCTCTTGAGCTACACTTAAGATATCAGTGATCCTATTTCCTACTGCTCTCTACTGTCTGATTCATCTTGATGACCTACTTCTTGTCAGCTTGCTAGCTAAGGATGGTCATTGTGGAAAATATCCATTGTTTAAAAGGGGTACAAAATAAAACGAATAAATAAATGAAGAAAAAAAAATCACATTTATTTCAATTTAAATTCACCTTTGAGTTCATGGTGACAATCTTCTCTCCTTCGATCGAGCTCCTTCCTGTCATAGTTGAGCCTCTTTAAGCACATGATGCCGTACTGTAAACTTGCTCTGTTTTATTGAGCAAAAAACTAAATTAATAGCTGTAGTTGATTTCAAATATGTGTTTTAAATCTATAGTATATTCCATGAATAAGTTTCAATTCCATAAATGATTTTTAATGTTTTTATTTTGTTTATTCCACTAGAGGGAAACATCATAGAACATTTACAACCCATTTTCAGACTGGAATTGCAGCAGAAAGACCTACCTATGGAAGCTGTCCACCATTTTTAAGTGTGTGCGCAAGTCCTTCTTGGTGAGGTGGTCCAGCATGCGAGCATCCACCAGACACTCCATGAAGTAGCTGCGATACTGAGGGAGGCCCAAACTAGGCAGCCACTCATTTCCTATCCATTCGTGGTTCATATCTCCATATGCCAGGGTCTGATGTTAAAAAAATAAACAACAATCTTGTGAAGTTTAAACATTTTGAAATCTGACTAGAAAGGATTTGTAGATTTTTGTCATTTACATAAAAAAAAAAAAAAACCACATTTGCTTCCTTATATCAAACTTAAATACTAATTGTTGTCAGAATTCTAGAGTACAATCCAAACACTGGTTTTATTTTTTAGCCACAACCCCACTTTTTTAAGTGCAACCACTGTAAAACCTTTTTTTTGTCTGAATACATTTCAAAATTGCCAACATATATTTGCTGAACACACCACAGATTCATGTGGCATGTTGAATTTAATGACTGGAGGCGCTGCATGGCATTCATAGTTAATGATCTGCTGTGGCATCAGTTCGAAAGAGATACACTTCCCTCTCTCTTTCTCTGTCGGTCAGTCTGTCTCACCTGTGCCCAGCTCCCTTCCTCGTTCTCCTGTCAGCCAAACCCCGGAGTGACAGCATGTTAATGCACAGCAGAGAGCGAGTCAGTCCATTTTCAAGCAGAGTTTAATTAGTACAGTCTTGAAAAAGACAGGAATTGTGCCAGAAGCAGACAACAATTTACAAGACAAGCCACGTGAACAGATGACACGTTTAGCGTTTTCCTTAGGGTTTAAAGGACAACGCTATAAAAGCTGATTGCATGCTGCAGATGTGTGTGATGTGACAAAAGGGTTACATTAGTTAAACCAGGGCTGTCAACTAGACAATTTGTTATATTTGTTGAGATTAAATCTGTAATAAAATCTCCAGCCATATGTGTCTCTTCCCCAAAATGCTACATTTAACTGTATTTCAGAGAAATTGTGGATTATTGTCGTTTTTCATAGTGTATAACACAAAAACGTAATAAAAAACACTATATGGACAAAACTATTGGAACACCTGACTTCTCTAGCCATATGTGTTTCTTCCCGAAACTGATACATTTAACTATCTTAGTGAAATTTTGTATTATTGTGATTTTCTTTGTGTATAGCACAAAAGTACACTACAAAGATAAAACTATTGGGACACCTGACTTCTAGCTATATGTGGTTCTTCAGCAAACTGTTAGCACAAAATGAATGGCAACACAATTGTATACAATGTCTTCGGGTGAAGTAGTATTGAGGTTTCCCTTCACTTTAACTAGGAGACCCAAACCTGTTCCAGTATGAGAAAGCCCCTGTGCCAGCTTCATGAAGATACGCTTTACATGGGTTGGAGTGGAAGATCTTAAATGGCCTACTATAGAACTCTGACCTCAACCCAATCAAATACCTTTGGGATGAATTGGAATGCTGACTGCACCTCATGACATAATGTAGGTATTGGAGGTTCTCTGCATCATTACTGTTATTACTATTACTATTATTATTATTATTGTTATTATTATTATTATTATTATTATTATTATAGATTCTTTTTTTATTCAAGCCAAATGAAAGTCCCGAAGATGAAAGACTGCTTAGATGTATTATAATTTACATGGCAGTAGGAAAGAATTTTTTATGTGGGCGTTCTATAACACTGAATAAGAATAAAGTCTTTTTTTTTTAACAAAGGAAATGTTAACACTGAGAAATTGCTGTGGTACAGTATATAATAAAAATCAAACACTTAAGAAAGTGTAATTATTGGAAAATAATCTTAGGTTGATAGTTCAGCACACAGCCCTGTTATTTTATTACTGTACAGCAGCATGCCCAGCATGCCCAGTCGTGTTTTGTTCCTTTTTTTATTACATGCTGCATTTTTTTACTAACTATTTTGAACATCAGCTATCTCACCAAACATCTGAACAAGATCTGAACTACAGATTCAACTCAAACTTTGATTCTTCTGCACACAGCATTGCTAAAAACAAAACTACACTATGCAAAACACAAACAGCTGGTTTTCAGAAACAGATTAAGCGTATTATTATTATTATTATTTTTTTTTTTTTTACAATAAACCATTTTTAAACTATAGCTGATTCTCCACGTTATTATAAAACTTAACCTTTGTCTGAAAAACCAGTATGAAGGATATGCAAAGGAAGCCTTTTTGCAGGTTTTGGGGTTTTGGGGTGGTGTTAAGCGGGCAGTAGGGAGAAAAGGAAATGTAGCATATGCTTGGCACTGCAGGGGGCAGAGGTGTGACCCAGATGGACTAACTGCTTTGGTGGAGGTTGCCAGGTTCTCCATCTCCTCATGAGTCACCCAGACATTTCCGGAGGACTGCACAGAAAGAAAAGAAAAGAAAAGAAAAGAGAGAGAGAGAGGGAGAGACAGAGAGAGTGAATCAAGAATCATTGTAAACAAAAACAAATTTGTGACCTACAGATTGTACCTTTGTCATTTTTTAAACACTTTCAACATCTTTAATTGTTTCCTTTCATTCATCCATTTGGTTATATATTATCTGGAGTCACAGTGTGAGATGGAAATACACACTGTATGAAAAAATAAGTCCCCTGATTGTATTTTCACTAGTTTTTATTTCAATAAAACCAACTGACATGTAAGAGAAACAATTGGACAGTTTAAAGCCTTAGTGTGAATCTTCTTGCATATTAGGAACATTACCATAATTGAGCAGTTTAATTAGAGCCTCGGCAGCGTTTTTGTGCAGGTCTAAGCCTAACGCAAAAGGATAAATGGGATAATGCATTCCTGCCTAGCAAAAAGTGTGAGGATTACGTGAGTAGATTCACAGATTATTCGGTGACGTGGAAAATCTACCTGCAGTACAACAATGGCCACGGTGAGTTAATTTACCAAATAATAAATGTTCAATTAAAAATGTACGGTAGAACTTCACATGATATCATGAGCTCACACTCAGGCATGATCAGCAATATGTTTTTTTATTTCATGAGCATGGAATAAAAAAACATATTGCTGATCATGCCTGAGTGTGAGCCAGTTTTGTCCATTTGCTGTTTTCCAAAACCAGAAATAAACACACGTGGGTGGAGCAGCAGGGGTCAGATGGTTTCTATTCTAGAGGTTGATATTTTGCCAGAGCACTGATATATCTGAACCTACTTTGGTCCACATTTTTTGTTAACATTATGGCCCAATCCTAGCTCAGTTATAGGTTATACTTCCACAATTGTTTAATAGTGCTATTTCATATTTTCTGGTTCCTATTCGAATACAACAGAATGCTAGTATTAGCATTGATTGATTAGTGCAGGGGTCTTCAACGTTTTTAGGTGAAGGACCACGTAGGCGATGGGGCAGATACCAAATGTGTCAAACACAGCCATTGATATTAACACAAACCAATCATATTATGTTAGTTATATATGTTAAGATAATTAAAACTATGTTGTTGACGCATCATTATCTGTATATTTTCATATACTCTTAAGTCTTTTAAAAGGATTTATGTGTCATAACAAACATATTTTGCTTTTGAAATCACAATTGTTCACAGTATTATATTTTTTATTAGAGATTTATACAAATAAATATTTTATCTTTGATGCTTTTACCCATGTTTAGTTCTTTTTTTAACCAAAAATTATTTGTGATTCCACATTAATTACCGGACCCCCTGCAGTACCGCTGAGAACCTCCTAGGGGTCGCGGATCCCCGGTTGAAGACCCATGTATAAGTGTAATCAAGTCACAACTGCTGATGTGCATGTAATTAATTAATTAAGAAAAGAAGTTGATTTAAAGCTTTTGTCCTTATTGATGGTCAAAAAATGAATATATTTCTGCCACACTACATTCATGTGATCCTTTCATTTTATTTTTGTGCTATGATCATGTACATGGCCTTAGGTTAACCCGAGATCAGATCAGAAAGTGCAGAACAAAGCCAGCTACAAAATTCAATCTATAAAATGCATATTGCAGTTAAAAAGCTGTTATATGTTGAAAATAATCAACCAAAGAGCTGTCAAAAAATGCACTGCAAAGCCAGAACATGTAAATATAAATAAAGGGAAGCGATGTGAATTGTATTTAGGTCAGAATTATGGTTTTGAACTATAGTACCCATATTTAGTCATATTTATGGTTAATTAGCGATTGTATATAATCTCATCTTTCATGGCACTCTTTGTCTCACCTTGTTTTGCACGAGTTACGTGTTCATGTTTAGGTTATGGTTTCTCTTTCACTTTGTATTGTTTTTTTTTTTTTTTTGTATTACCCGTTTATGAATCCAACCTTTGCTTCATTACATTTCCATTTTGGTTATTAGATTTTAATGAAAATCTTTTACACATGACGAAAATAGATGAAAATGTTGCTGACATAAATGTAACATATGGAATCCTAACTGGATAAACCACATACCTGGCAACACTGCTTACACATTTAAAAAGCTGCTTTGGGACAATGTCCATTGTTAAAAGCTCTATACAATTAAAAATTGAATTCAATTCAATTAAACATGGCTAGTGGCGAGAATTGTAGTTGTATAATAACATTTAAACAGACTAAAACAATGTACACAATAAAAATGTTCTCAGTTCAATTCATTTTTCTCTGCAGCTTCTATAGTGAGACTTAAAACACAATCTTAATGCAGTTAAAGATAAAGCAAGTGTAGTGTAATATAGTTTCTGTTTGAGTACAGGATTATCACTAACAGATAATAAGCTGTTGGTAATTCAGTGGTTACTAGTTTGAGTAATTAAGGCATCAGTAGGTCATGAGTTTAAACCCCAGCACTGTCAAGCTGCCACTGTTGGGTCCTTGAGCAAGGCGTTTCACTCTCATTTGCTTGGGTGTAAGTTGCTTCAAGTAAAATAGTCACTTTATATCTGATTGGCATTTCATTATGGAATACACACGTTAGGTACTGAGTATTAAACATATTGATCTCAGTTGTGATACTGTATGTAACACAGAATTGGTTTTTGGAGTTAAGGGTGATTCTCTTACGGTGCGTGAGGTGAGTGGTGCTGAGGGACTGGTGAGTGATACCATCTCCTGGATGGCCAGCCTGAGCTTGAGCCTGTGCAGTGGGTTGCTTATGCCGATCTCCCTCTGGATCTCTGTATCGGACAGCGCGGACATGATGGCACCACTCTTCACATTGGCACGGCAAGCGGCTACATACCACGCTGGCATGCCAACCCACAGCTGGAAAAGAAAGAGATACATCATCGTCAAAGCCACCACCGTCATCTTGTCTTCGTCAAGTGTTTTCATCATTTCTGTCATTCCTACTCAGTGTGAACAGTGTAATTATATTTACTATAATGGCTGCATGGTGCGAGTATGTGTGTGCATGAGATCCTCTACCTCAAGCCAGGAGACCACCGTTGGGCCGTCCCACTGGGCAAACGGAAGGCCTTTTCTCCGTGCACCTTCCAAAAGCTCATGTCTGACAGACAAGGGAAGAAAATAACATGTTTTTTTGAAATATTTTGTTTAGAACTTTAATATGAAAGACCAAATTTTGGATTTGGCTTGACTTCTCTCGGTGTGATATCGAAAGATTTTATTACGAACAATTTCTTTACCTCATCATGAATAAAAAGCTATTAAAAGCATTTGCACGGTACTATATTCATAATGAGGCACACTTTAATTTATGTGGTGATTTTATTTTCTTACTGAAATCCTATTATTCTTTTGTAGGTTCAACGTTTTTTTTTCTGATAGTCCATTAATGACACTGGAATGTGATGATTCTCACTTGGGTTGCCAGATCATGTCATAAAATTTAGGAATCCTAAATGCTAAGCATTGTAATCAAATAACTTTTTTTTGGTGAATCTAATTTAATTTAGAGTGTGATTATGGCTTGTTCTTGATTAGAATGGAAATTGGAGCAGTGGTTGGAAGAGAAATTGGCAATCCTGCAAAATGCCAATGTGGCAACATTCATTTCTACCTCCCTTAATATTAAAGCGTTAAAAAACAATTTTAACGATTAACCATTTAAATTTTGCTTCTGATTTATCAGAATGATTTCATTAATTTCTGTATTCATTGTTTGAAAGTTTATTAACAGTGTGTAGTAATCCTGAGCACTAAAGTTTGCCATAGCGCTTATGTTTCTTTTTTTGGCATCACTGTGGCATTGCATTGGAATATGCTGGGGTGTTTTGGAATGGCTCCCTGTTCCACCAAATTCTTGCATTTGGTTTCATTTAAGCACTTGTTGTGAAGGCATAACTAACTAATGTTGAGGCAATCTGGCTATCTAATCTTTGGTGTAAGCTATCATTTGTTGTTACTACACACTAAATCACAATCATATATACATGAATGGAAACGGAGATGGGTTTGATGTTGACAGACATGAAATAGGAAAGAATAGCTACTTCTTCTTCATCCTGCGGTCTCTCTCAGCCTGCTTGCCCAGGGTCATAGTATCTCCAATGTTCATCTCAAAATCTGCAATTCAGTGACAAAGCTACAGTGTTCAAAATCTGACATAGTTAGAGACAATGTTATACATTCCCCAAGATTTATCAGCCAAACTGTTGCAGAAAGACTGCTAACCTGGTATTACAGGAGGGGTCATTTGGCCATCTTTGCTCATTGGTTGGGGCTTATCCTTCTTGCCAAACAAGCGACCAAAGGAGGACTTGATTCCCTTCTTTTTGTTGCCGCTGAAGAGAAAAAAAGAATAAAGATGACGTATTTCACTAGCTGAGGGACATCTTTCAGAGGTGCTTTCTAGGTTTATCCTTAGGCAACATGTCTTAGAGCTACTCTCTGATGACTCTGAGGGGGAAAAAAAGCAAGGACACAAAAATCACTGCAAAATTTATTTGCGAGTATATGAATAAAACATCATTCTAGTAAGGAATGAAACACAATGTGGATTTCGTTGTAGGAAAATAACTAATCGCTGAGTGCTTAAATATTTTCCTACAACTTTTAAGTCTCATTATTCTTAGACTTAGGATTACACATGGACGCAATTATTCAAAAATAAGTATCTTAAAGATTTTTTTAAATTAATGTGTTGTTAAGACACGTATGTAAATCTTTGCAGAAGAATAAATGATCTAAATAAAGCTTAAAAGTAGTGTATTATTGGCAGCATGGTATACTTGTATATTTATCACTTTGAAAAGGCTTAAGAAGTCACTAAAACTACATGTGTTGCATAGTCTAAAGCAGAAATATAGTTAGCACTAATTAGGAGCTAAAAAGCACTAGACAAGTTTTGAATAAATCAATATGTGGCATATGTTCTTCCAATGGTTTAAAACTAATTGGCCAGTGTACAGTATATTGTCCAAAACAAAGCTGAAAAAAACAAAAAAACAAAACATTTGTCAGATGAAAAAATCAATATAGAGCATTAAATGAAGGTGAATTAGACTTGCAAATAAATGCATTGAATCAGATATCAATAAAAGAATATGAGATATGTATTACCTAAAGATTTCAGAAATCATGCAACCTGGAAACTAAATGTATAGCACATTGCCAATTATATCCTAACAGGACGTCAATTTATTTGATTAATTTATGCTCATTAGTTTGCATAACAAAGCCGTTTGATTATCTATCACAACTAATAATGCGCTGATTAGTCATTTTGACATCCCTTTAATTATAACTAAAAGAAATTGCTAATGTATAACATCTAATATCTTAAAGTGACTTTTGTCTATTTTGGACTTATTTAAACAAAAAACAAGATCTTAATTAACCCAGAATTTAATAAACTGACAAGTCTTTGTAAATTATGCTGTTACAATAGAAACAATAAAATATTAAAACAAACACAGTAATACAATCCAGTACTGTCAGAGCTATGTTATAATATTTAATTAATAGCCCTTTTTGTCTAACAAGATTCAAACATTCAACAGCTCTGTGGTATAATTAATTAATGGCTTGTTGTCCAGCTGTATTGCCTGTTATAAGGCAATAACAGATGCAAATAAATACAACCTGCTGCGATTACACACTGAATGAGCATTAATTAACATTACTGCAGGCAGGAGCTGACAGAGAGTCCAAACATTTCCTCATTTTTGTAGCACTGCATTCCTAATAGCTTTTGTTGCTGATAAATAATAAATAAATAAGAATGAATAAATACAAAAACCTTTAGTATTTAATAAATGTTGGATTGGAAAGGTGGGGTATTTATACATAGATTTTCATCACATGCAACATAAAAAAAGAAAAGAAAAAAAAAAACCTTACTGAAAGTCTTCTCGTTCTAGAACCCTATTTGCTTCAAGTCTGTTTAAAAAAGAAATGCTGTCTCATAAAAAACATTTATTCATAAACAAGATCATTAATGGGAATTAATTGAAAGAACTCGTGCGAAAACCTGGAAACACTACCTATACATTTCTTTGACATTTTTGTTCTGGAAGTCCCACTTAATCCAAGTCTGTTTAAGAAATGGGTCTAAAAATTTAAAGCAGTAATCAATTTCCAGGTTGTAAGCTATAAGACTGGAGTATTAAGACCCAGTGATAATAATGATTGTATTCCGGCACCTATAAAATATCCACTATATTATTACATTATTTTATAAAGTCATAAAGACATAAAGAGAACAATCCTATATAACCAGCATCTTAATGATGATGAACTTATGAGGTATTATGCATCATTTATTATTGTTTGGCAAAAGTTGCGATTTCTCCGGTCTTATCACTTTAACACATTTAAGCCCCCCTGTTGCCAGACTATTTGCTATTCATGCACTTATTTATTACTTCAATCAGATTTGATGTCCATTGAAATGAAATGTTTGAATTTACTTCCCCTCCATGAATATTTATAGAGCGCCACATCCTACTGAAACACTCTTTCAGGGGCGATTAGGGGATAACTTCATTAACACTGCACTGGGAGAGAGGAGTGTGGGTGAGATAGAGAGAGAGAGAGAGAGAGAGAGAGAGAGAGAGAGAGAGAAAGTAAGAGAGAGACAAAGAGCAATGAAAGTCAGGGACAAAGAAAGGAGATGTCTTTGTTTTTGCTATTGCATCAGAACATTAATAATAATCGCATGCCATTAGATAGGAAGCATGTGGAAAGAGGGGAAGAGGGGAATGTTATGGGTGGCTGCAGTTTAAATACTGTGGTATATGTGTGAGAGTTACACATAATTACCCCCGGGGGCAGTTTTAAGATTGAGGGTGATTTGCATTCATTCGCCTCTAAAACGTCCATTTGGCAACACTAAGGAGGTAATTGCATTGTGTTTTATAGCAGTCTTATTTACAGCAGTTTTAATGACCTTGGACAAGCAACCAAACAATCCATAATAGGTCTTTAAAGGGTCTGGTTAGGAAAGAGAGATTTATTTCAAGCACAGCTGTGACTTTCACCTGTAATCTAAAAAAACACTTTCAGTAGAATGTCAATGCCAATAGTAAATCACCAGAAATACAGGCATATGGAATTATTCATTACCTATGTGTAAAACACTGCAGAGGGACACCTGAGTCTTTTAGATTAGTCATATTGAAAAATTGTTGAAAGTTAGTCTTGTACAATAATATCTAGTTCATACAAATCCGTGCAGGTGTGTACAAAGGTTGTGCGGGAAATCGCTGAGAAAAATAAGGTCCAAAAACATATGTATATATCTTATATATTTTCCATAACCTGGGTAAGCAACAGCTTTTGTCCAAAGCAGGTCATGACAGAATGTCCATTACAGCATGCTGAAAACAGTAGTGTATACTGAATACAACCTAGGGTTCCTACATTCCAGTAGTATGCAGTATGATCACTTGATCATTCTTGCATGCGGGTAAAGATGCCGACCCCAGCAAAAACATCCCGAACTATCTAGAGATGTACATTGGACTTCTGAGAAAATGTAAAGGCTCTGGCATGGAGGAGTTGGTGTTAGATTTATGATGATCTCAGATGTTGACCTATTTAATGAGTTGTTCAGTAGCTCCTGGTTCCACAATGTCAGCTGACTGTATAAGACTGTAGAAAGGACATCACTCTTAATCACGCACTCCAGTGTTAATGGTAGTTCTCACTCTCCAGGGTTTTGTATTGTTTTACTTGTTTTCACCTCATATATTAATTTATTCCCAACAGTTTATTTTCTTCATTTCATAGCGTTTCTCTTGGCTGCACTGTTTCTAGTACGTGTATGTGGATGTTAGATTATTTGTCCAATCAGATTTCAGCCTCTATGTGCTGCCATGTCAATCTAATCTGCCCAGGGCCTTCTGCTGGCTTTTTACCATAGTCTTTTAAAGAAAAAGCTCTGTTTCTTTAACTAATCAAATTTCATATTCGCCTCACAGGGCCAGCTAACTGCCCCAGATTAGCGTCAGCATTTTTCCGTCCTCTGATTGGTTGGTCAGAGGGAAACTGTTACAGCCAAGTTCGACTGGCAAAACACGTGTGTAGCTCTGCACACATTAATACATCTGAGTTAGACTTTTTTTATGCCTACGGAGGAAGAGAAATTGATTTGGTCTCGGACATATTTAAAAATCCATTTTGAAGAAAAGCTAGACATTGTGAGGAGAGGTCGGGCCAACCCCGAAGCTTGTCTCAGCCCGGGAAAGGGTTTGTTCCCCACTTCCAGACCAGTGAATACGAGCGGTACCACTGGATTACAGCCTCTGAGGAGTGGTGCAAATGTGAATATGCATCTCTGGTGAGGAGGTTGTATTTTATTAAAATGTATATGTTTTTGTCATGTTATTAGACAAATATTGATTCTGAACTGCTTCAGATGATGTAGGTGGCACTATTTTTTTTAATAGTATTGATGGTTTCTATAATTGCGACGTGATAGTGGTGGATTAATTCGGGTAAGTCCCCAGTGAAGGCCCAGGTACCAAATGAACGGCCCACCACTGATATACATACATATGTGTGTGTGTGTGTGTGTGTGTGTGTCTGTGTGTGTGTTGTAACAGCCCATAGCTCTGTTACTGATTTTGCTAGGGTGTAGTTCCACCTCCATCCTCTAGAGGCTCTAAATTGTAAGCTTTCTCTAATTTGAGCTAGGTAATTTAGTAGAGGAGGAGAGGTTGTTTGGTTTGGAGGAAGTATGACCGTCTTCTTTTATCTCCTCCTACAATTTAGAGGTTAGATTGAGAAACATTTGTGTTTCTAGCTCAATCAATGTAAATGCTTTTCTCTGTTTAGTTTGTTTTTGTATTTCTTTTAATTGTGTTAGTGTTAAGGTGGGCCTCACACTGGTTCTCTAAACACATTCCTATGTTATCTGTTCAGTGTCGATAGGATCTTTATGATGTGAGTATGTAAGGTACATGGAAAGTTTTTTTCTGGGTTCACACATCTCTGGTTACTATGTCTTCTTACCCAAACAGGAACAGTTTTAGGTCAGGTTTTTTTCAGTGTGAATATATACTTGTCTGTTATCTACATTAAACTGTAGAAGAACATCTGCGCCATTCTGTGTGCCTTGTGATTCTTCTCTGTTCAGAAAAGGCACCACGGGCATCGTAGATCGCACGGAAAACCTCTCAAAGAATAAAGTTTTGACTTTATGCATTTATTATAATTTGTTTCATATGTTTGCTTTGTTGTATGTGTTTGTTAGCATGGCAACGCTCAGTTTGTATATTTTATTATAGAAGGACACTTTTATATTAGTAGTTTCCACTGTATGGAAACTATATGTACTGTATCAATGGGATGCTTTACTAAGAGAACTAAACTACACATCCTTATTGTAAACACTTTGGAAATTAATACTTAAGAACTGAATCGTTTTGGGAGCACACGGTGGATGGTGTTGTTTGGGCCAACCATATAGCGTTTGGTGGATTGTGTATCGTCATCATCATCATCATCAGCGATTATTATAATAGACATTCATCAAAGGACAGTGTGTTTTTTCATTGGACAATGACCACATTTGCCATGTTGCCTGCTGTTATACTTACATTCATACAAGTTTCTGAACCTGCTGGATTCCTTTGCTGTTATTGTACATGCCATTTTTCACACTTCATTGATAATGTTATGGTCTGCATCTGTTTGTTTATGTACATATTCCTTAAAGTTTAAATATATAATCTAAGGTACACATATTAAAAGTAGTTGGTAGGCCCTGCAATTATTATATCTGGTAGTAGCTCGTTCTTGGAGAGAGAGAAGGGACGGTTACATAGTCCCCATACGGGTCACCACTACATGGCAACATGCGGTCATTGTCCAATTAAAAACACAAAATGTCTTTTGATCAATGTCTATTATTATAGGAGATAAAAGAAGGCAATGCTTCCTCCAAACCTAACAACGTCTCCTCCTCTACTAGATTACCTTCTAATTTCTTAAATTAGAGAAAATTTACATTTGAGAGCCCCTAGAGGATGTAGGTGGAACTACGCCTTCGCAAAATCATAGTAACAGAGCTATGGGCTGTAGCTGTGTGTGTGTGTGTGTGTGTGTGTGTGTGTGTGTGTGTGTGTGCGTGCGCGTGCACATACCCTCGTCCATCTTCAAGGCTTCCAGTCAGCTGAGCGAAGTTTATTTGATCAAGTTTAAGACTACGAGGGGAGGAAGGGGGCGACATCTCACACTTTATAGTGGCCTTATCCTCACGAGCTTCCACTGGAGACTAGAGCAAAGAAATAAACAGGCACATATACACTAATAAACACAAAACATGAAAGTCCTTGGTATCTACACACGCTCTTCATGCAAGTCATGCTCTGTTACATGCTCACATCCATCCAAAAAACTACTTAATAATATGACATAAATGCAAGCAAATTTTTTTTGTCTTATCTGAAAGAGACTTACAGTGACTTTCCTGCGGTGCTTTCGTAAATCACTAGGCTGATAGCGTTAGAAAAGAGACACAAACATGCAGACAGACAGGTTAAGCTGATTAAACACACAGTCAGATAAAGGGAAATAAATTGGATGCTGATGTCCTGCTGAGATCCTGTCACACCTCCTGGCCAAAGCCAGAATGTTATTGAAGAATTAATAAAGACAATATTCTTATTGATTATCATTTCGAAAAAAAAAAGTGTTGGGCCATTTGGGAACACACGTCAACTGCTTTAGTAAAACATGAAAAAATAAGACAATGATTTGGAAGGCTGAATAAAGGAAAATTACCTTTTTTTTTTTTTTTTTTTTTATTCTTCAGTTTCTTTAATGAATGAATCAATATACATTCTTTTTAATATAAAAAAAAAATGTAGGATAAATTGGTGTGTTGCATTGTCAGCTTTTTTTTTTTTACATTAAAACAAATGATAATAAATGCTAATGCAAAGAAATATTTGTTTACATAAATATTATTTATATTGCTAATAATTTACATGAATGCTAAATACATTATATTGAAAAATTCAACCGAAAATACAAGCCTTTTACGGTGTGCATAACGAAGAAATCATGT
Source organism: Silurus glanis (assembly GCA_014706435.1). Classification (NCBI taxonomy): domain Eukaryota; kingdom Metazoa; phylum Chordata; class Actinopteri; order Siluriformes; family Siluridae; genus Silurus; species Silurus glanis. The sequence continues at coordinate 1,823,660 of JAAIIK010000026.1, forward strand.
GTAGGCTGTGATTTCTTATTTCTCACCAGGGTCATGACACCGAGCTCATGCGCAGTGGAGCGAGATGCCATCTTTGGAGTTGAGCGGCCACTGACGGGAGGTGAAGAGCTGGCAAGGGAGAGGGCAGTGACGGAGGTGGGGATGGTGGACCGTGGGCGCAGCGTGACATTTAATCCATCCATGCTACCGCTGTTCACACGGCTCTCAATCTCATCAGCCCGAAGCTCAGCTGATTCTCGCTCTACCTGGATCATTCTGCAGCAAATACCAGTGAGAAAAGCTTGTATTCTAGTGGGCCTAGGTTCCATCTACACCAAATAGTTCCATCTACACCAGGTTTAATTATTTGGACATATGTATTATCTCACACTTGTACAGCAATCTCAACAATTTGTGAAATTCACAAATATCAATAATAAGAAGAAAAAATACAGTGCGGTAATTTCAATTCTGTAGACAACACAAAGCTGTTTTTAGAGAAATTAGTTTTTTGGTTGGATGGTGTGTCCAGTGATCAGGCATTAAAGCAATTAGTAAGTGTAAGAATTTCTGCCCAAAAGTTGTTAGAAGAAACTCCCTGGTTTAACAGATGTTCTTGTAGAATCAAACTGATATACAAGGAATCATGCCAAATATCTGCACGTGGATCCTAATGGTTTCCAGATTGTTTGGTGTCATCAATCTCAATGAATCATTTACTCTATTGTTTTCTGCTAAATTTGACAGATGTCTTAATGCAAATAGCTGAGTTTGCATGACATCGATTTTCTAGAGAGATAAATGGTTCCTAAGAAAAATCATGTAAAAAAGTTCTCCCACACCACCCCACTGCTGCGCTCCCTTCACTGGCTTCCAGTAGCTGCACGTATCAGATTCAAAACACTGATGCTTGCCTACAAGGCCAAAAATGGACCAGCACCATCTTACCTCAGTGACCTCATCACATCTCACACTGCACCACGCTGCCTGAGATCCTCCAGGTAAGTATACTTCAAGGATCTTCTCTGTTCTGGCACCGAGGTGGTGGAATGAACTTCCTCTAGATGCGGAGACCCTCGCTATCTTTAAGCGACAGCTGAAGACCTACCTCTTCCTGAAACACTTAAATTAGCACTTTCCAAGTTTGCTTTGTAAAAATCAAGAGTTATATTTATATTAAGTTTGTAATCTGGCGTACCAGTGTAGATTTATTCATTGCTAGAGACTCAAAGCACTTTTGTACGTCGCTCTGGACAAGGGCGTCTGCTAAATGCCACAAATGTAAATGTAAATGTGAGCCCAATATGCCTAACCAAGTTTACAGATTCTACTCTTCTTGTATCTACAATAGAAAGAAACTAATTTTTGAACATAGACCACTGCTACTGACAAAATGCAAATTTATAGGTGTAACATAATGTCAGTAATTTTTTATTTTTTCTATTAGAGTCAACAATTTGTGTAGAAATCAACCAAACAAAAACAATGAAGCCTATTAAATCCCTAAACGATTAAATGTAACCTCCCTGTGACAGACTGGTTGTGTATATTGTGCTTTCTTTTATACTGTTTTTTTTTTTTTCTGTATATTTAGAGCCATTTGTCACTCTTCATATGAAACACTGTTTTTAAATTAATTTTCACGCAAACTCAGCTGTTTGAATTAGGACATCTGTCAAACGTGGCACAAAACAAAAGAGTAAATGATTAATTGAGATTGATTATACTAAACAGTCTGGAAACGATTAGGTTCCTCATGCAGACATTTGGCATGATTCATCTGACTCATTATGTCATGTATACCAGATGGATTCTACAAGAACATCTGTTAAAACTGTTAAACCAGAGACATGTTTCTAACACACGATGAACACGATGAAAAATCTGTTAACACTTTCATTGCTTTAATGGCCTAACAAGGGACACAACTTACTGGATTGACATCTACATCCACATTTATCTAAAGACAAGCAAATTCAATTGAATATTACTAATAGATATACAGAAGACATTCTGCCACCTGAATGTGGCATTCTGAGAAGTCTTCTCCTGTTGTAGCCAATCAGCCTCAAGTATCTGGTGTACTCGGGAATGCTTTTCTGCTCACCATGGTGGTAAAGAGCGCTTATATGGGGTTGCAGGAGCCTTCCTGTTAGCTCTCTACTTGACTGCATCATCTCATGAATGTTGAGTATATGTTGCTTGGAAGCAAATTTTTAAATACATATCACCGACTTTTGATTATCCAAAGGCATACATTTCCATTTTTAAGTTAGTTAGGGAAAATCTGTGTATTCAACAGTCTTTTTTATTAATTACTTAGTAGACACTTCCTTACTTCATTTCAGCATACTGTAGTTACACTGTTGTTGGCTTAAAAGGATAGGACCAAATAGAGCTTTCTGCTGTTGTAGCCTCAAATTTCTGTTTGTTGTGTGTTTTTGAGATGCTTTTCTGATCACCACGTTTCAGTGCACAGTGGTTACGGTGGAGTTCTTGACAGCTCATTTCCTGTTCTATTTATTTCATTTTAATGTGAACAAAATGATAACACATTCATTTGATATACCTACTATACATATAGATGAAGTTTCTATTTTATTTATTTTTTTTATATATATAAAACCCCAAAATCTCTTTCTTTCGAAGCTTTCCAACTGCTTATAGTCATACCTGATCTCCTCGTTGATGGCATCCAATTGCTCCTGCAACATTAGGGCAAGCGTCTGAGCATCCGAGTGACCACTGGGAGACAGCATGTCCCCTGAGCTAAAGACGGTGTCACGGTCATCATCATCCAACTCGGAGAGGTCTGTGTCGCTGCCCATCAGGTGTGAACGGCTACTTCGAAGGCTAGAAGGCTGTAATCGGTCCCAGTCCTGCTCAACCACCGGTAAGATCTGAAATAAAGAAATCAAAATCGAAATCTTCAATCGGAGAATTGTAAAGTATGGGATTTTTGCATTTTTAGTATCTAGTGCTAATAAGAAACAATTTTTCAGTAAATAAGGAACATAAACGTTTCCTAGTAAAGCTATTTAAAATTTGAACTTACAGTAAGTGCAACATCCAGTGAAGCAGTTCAAGATGAGGAAAAAACATTTATGAATATTATAGCATATTATTTACATAATACATATTCTTAAACTCAATAGTATAAAAGGGCACTACAATAGGTGATTTATGCAAAAGGTGAGCAAGATCATTCCCCTCTACATTCAAAGTGTAGACTTAAAGCCATAAGCATATATCTTGAAAATGGAAAAGCAATTCAGTGTAAGTGCTGCATATTGTTTTTTTACTAGCAATGTTCTGTAGTGTAATAGCATTATTCATGTAGCGCATTAGGCTACAGTTATTTTATAATATTACATCTGAGCATGAGTCTGTTATGTATTAAAGAAAATGCAATTTGTTTGTAGGTAGTGGATAAAATCTCAAAGCAACAAGGTGGAAAATTTGAATCATTCATATTCTTCTTCTTCTTCTTCTTCTTTCGGCTGCTCCCATTAGGGGTCGCCACAGCGGATCATCCGTCTCCATACCACCCTGTCCTCTACATCTGCCTCTTTCACACCAACTACCTGCATGTCTTCCCTCACCACATCCATGAACCTCCTCCTTGGTCTTCCTCTTTTCCTCCTACCTGGTGGCTCCATCCTCAGCATTCTTCTACCAATATAATTCATGTCCCTCCTCTGCACATGTCCAAACCATCTCAATCTCGCCTCCCTCACCTTGTCACCAAAACATCCTACATGCGCTGTCCCTCTAATAAACTCATTTCTAATCCTGTCCATCCTCGTCACTCCCAACGAAAACCTTAACATCTTCAGCTCTGCTACCTCCAGCTCCACCTCCTGTCTTCTACTCAATGCCACGGTCTCTAATCCATACAACATCGCAGGTCTCACCACAGTCCTATAAACTTTCCCTTTCATTCTTGCAGATACCCTACTATCACAAATCACTCCTGTCACTCTTCTCCACCCGCTCCACCCTGCCTGCACTCTTTTCTTTACTTCCCTAACACACTCTCCATTACTTTGCACTGTTGACCCCAGGTACCTGAACTCCTCCACCTTCTCTACCTCTTCTCCCTGCAACCGCACCACTCCACTGCCCTCCCTCTCATTCACACACATGTACTCTGTCTTACTCCTACTGACTTTCATTCCCCTTCTCTCCAGCGCACATCTCCACCTCTCCAGGCTCTTCTCAACCTGCTCACTACTCTCACCACAAATCACAATATCATCCGCAAACATCATAGTCCATGGAGACTCCTGTCTGACCTCGTCCGTCAACCTGTCCATCGCCACTGCAAACAGGAAAGGGCTCAGGGCCGATCCTTGATGTAGTCCAACCCTCACCCTGAACCACTCTGTCGTTCCTACTGCACACTTCACTGCTGTCACACTGTCCTCATACATGTCCTGCACCACCCTCACATACTTCTCTGACACACCTGACTTCCTCATACAGTACCACAACTCCTCTCTCGGCACTCTGTCGTACGCTTTCTCTAAATCCACAAATACACAATGCAATTCCTTCTGTCCTTCTCTATACTTCTCCATCAACATCCTCAAAGCAAATAAGGCATCTGTGGTGCTCTTCCTCGGCATGAAACCATACTGTTGCTCACAGATGGTCACCTCTTCTCTCAGCCTGGCTTCCACTACTCTTTCCCATAACTTCATGGTGTGACTGATCAACTTAATTCCCCTGTAGTTACTGCAGGTCTGCACATCTCCCTTATGCTTAAAGATCGGTACCAGCACACTCCTTCTCCATTCCTCAGGCATCGTCTCACCTTCCAAAATCTTGTTAAACAATCTGGTTAAAAACTCCACTGCCATCTCTCCTAAACATCTCCATGCTTCTACCGGTATGTCATCTGGTCCAACCGACTTTCCACTCTTCATCCTCTTAATCGCTGCTCTCACTTCCGCCTTACTAATCCTATCCACTTCCTGCTTTACTAACTCCACATCATCCAACCTTCTCTCTCTCTCATTTTCCTCGTTCATCAGCTGCTCAAAATACTCCCTCCATCTTCTCAACACACTTTCCTCACTAGTCAACACATTTCCATCTCCATCCTTTATTGCTCTAACTTGCAACACATCCTTCCCAGCTCGATCTCTCTGCCTGGCCAATCGGTACAAATCCTTTTCTCCTTCCTTAGTGTTCAACCTCTCATACAGCTCCTCATATGCCTTTTCCTTGGCTTTCGCCACATCCCTCTTTACCTGCTGCCGCATCTCCTTGTACTCCTGCCTACTTTTCTCATCACCCTGTCGATCCCACTTCTGTTTTGTTAACCTCTTTCCCCTTATGCTCTCCTGCACTTCCTCATTCCACCACCACGTCTCTTTCTCTTCCTTTCTATTTCCAGATGTCACACCAAGTACTTTCCTAGCTGCCTCCCTCATCACTCCTGCAGTAGTTTCCCAATCATCCAGCACCTCTCCACCACCACCGAGCCTCTGTCTGACCTCTTCCCTGAACCTCACACTACAGTCTTCCTCCTTCAGTTTCCACCATCTTACTCTTCTTTCAGTCCTCACTCTCCTTCTCTTCTTTTTCACCTCCAAAACCATCCTACAGACCACCATCCGATGCTGTCTAGCTACACTGTCCCCTGCCAACACCTTACAGTCTCCAATCTCCTTCAGGTTGCATCTCCTACATAGAACATAGTCCACCTGTGTGCACCTTCCTCCACTCTTATAGGTCACCCTATGATCCTCCTTCTTCTTAAAATACGTATTCACCACTGCCATTTCCATCCTTTTAGCAAAATCTACCACCATCTGCCCTTCCACATTTCTCTCCTTTAGGCCATACCTACCCATAACCTCCTCATCACCCCTGTTCCCCTCACCTACATGTCCATTAAAGTCTGCCCCAATCACCAATCGTTCATTTCTAGGTACACCATCTACCACTTCATCTAATTCACTCCAGAATCTTTCCTTCTCCTCCATCTCACAGCCGACTTGTGGAGCATAGGCACTGATGACATTTATCATCATCCCTTCAACTTCCACCTTCACGATCATCACCCTATCAGAAACTCTCTTCACCTCCACTACACTCTTACTGTACTCTTCCTTCAGAATCACCCCTACACCATTTCTCTTTCCATCCACACCATGATAGAATAGTTTAAACCCACCTCCAATGTTTCTGGCCTTACTCCCTTTCCACTTGGTCTCCTGAACACACAACATATCTACCTTTCTCCTCTCCATCATATCAGCTAACTCTCTCCCTTTACCAGTCATAGTGCCAACATTTAAAGTACCAACCCGAACCTCCACTCTCCTACACTTCTCCTTTCCCTGTCGCCTCCGTAGACGTCTTCCTCCTCTCCTTCTCCTCCTTCGGCCAACAGTAGCCCAATTTCCACCGGTACCCTGTCGGCTAACGATACCTGTGGCGGTCGTTGTTAACCCGGGCCTCGACCGATCCGGTATGAAATTCTCATTTGTGATCCGCATATTTGATTTGGCACATGTTTTACGCTGGATGCCCTTCCTAACGCAACCCTCCCCATTTACCCGGGCTTGGGACCGGCACTAAGAGTGCACTGGCTTGTGCCTCCCTAATGGCTGGGTTTGAATCATTCATATTAAATTTGTTTAATTCATTAGCAACAGATATAGTCATGGGGAAAAAGTATACCCTTATCAGATTTCTAAATAGAGTCTAAAAAACTCTGTGGCCTTCACCAACTTCTCGTAACACCTTACAAAACACATTTTATATATACACACACACACACACACACACACACACACACACACACATTTTTTTAATTAATTTATTTATTTATATAAAGGCTGTCAATCGAAAATATTTAATTCTGATTAATTACATGATTGTCATTGGTTAACTCGTATTTCATCGCAATTTAATTGCACTTATTTTTATCTATTGTAAATGTACCTTTAATACATTTTTATTCGTAAAATTTGTAAAACCAATTATTAGTAAAACCAAGCTCAACAAAGAGCATGAAAACTAGACATGTTTCAAAGGTCATAGATGTTTTTCAAAGAAATTGTTCATGTTGATTAGACACCAGGTTCACATCACTTCTCTTTCTTTGCACTGAGCAATTTACTTACACAAGCCTGTTTACATTTTCAGATGACAGGGAAGTTCGTAAAAATATCCTTGTAAATGTTTGAAAGTAATTATGGTGTTTTCAATTACGTAAATCACTAGAGCACCAAATGTAACTTTTGTTTCTACACAGACAGTTTTAAATGCCGGATGTGTGCATCGCGCTGTATTTTGGTGCTTGAATTAAGACTTTCAGCATCAGTAAAACAAATGTTTAGTGATTAAAAATTATTATTATTATTATTATTATAAAATGTGTACTTCAAGTTATTGTTGCTGAAGTTTGTGTGAGAGACTGATATACTTTGAAAATGTGTACTTTAGCAACCATAACTTGAAGTACACATTTTCAAAGTCTATCAGTCTCTCACTGTTCTATAACACATTGCTTCATTTCATTGAGAGAAGCATTTGTTTATCCGTAGACACAGCATCTTTATGGGTTTGAGGTGTGGACTTTTCATTGGCCATTAACACGTGGTATTTCATCCTTAGCCATACAATTTGTTGGCTTGCTTGTGTTCAGTGTCCTGTAGCATGACCGAATTGTGATACAGCTTAAGCTGGTGGACAGATGGCCTCATGTTTGCCTTAAAAACATTTTCCCATTCTGGCTTCCCATTCTGTGGCCCAAATCATCAACCATGAAACATGCTGTGCACAACAACAAAACTTCATGCCAAACATCAAATTCTGCCTTGGGCTCATTAGTTCAAAATATACTCTTGTAGATATTTATGGGTTTGCTCTGTTTGAAAACCTGTCATGCTGCCATTTTTCTTTTTCAATAGCCACCTTTGCCTGAAAGCAATACTTGTTCAGACTCTTTTTGATTGTGCTATCATCTTGTTTTTTTGTTGTTTTTTTTTTTTTTTTATCTCTCGAGGCTTCTTAGGTATGACCTTAAACTGAATTAGATGGAACACCCACTCTGGGTATGACTGGCAACTGTTTTCTTTGTAACTCTTTCTTCCTGTAAAATAATGAAGCTAATTTAGTGATGGCCTAATAACAAATTTCAGATTGATAAGCAGCAGTAGTTGCTTCTCTAGGTCATGGCTCAGATGTGTTTTTGTTTTTTTTGTTTTTTGTTTTTCAAAAATTTGAAAAGTTGTTATTTCATAGAAGTAATAACTTATTTCGTAGTCATAGTTCTTGATTCTTTCTGTTGTCACTTAAAAAATATATATTTGTTTATGGTTAAGTTGGTTCAGATCAAACATTTCTTATTCAGGCTATTATATATATATAAAAACAAAACAAGACTCAATTCCCTGATTGCATCCGTCAAAAGGACAAAAGACACACATTGTGGATGTCTTAATTTAAAAACATTGAGTCATCAATTAAAAAAAAAAAAGATTAAAAGTAACACCGATTTGACATACTGTTTTCTACTTTGAGTTTGAAAAAAGTGTTCCTATCCTATATAAAACATGGATCATTTATCATATGAATATAAGTCACCGATAAAAAGCAAATTTATGCACATGGAAATTAGGACATGTTAACTTTTTGTGTGCAAATGCATCATGCATTGCAAGTACATTGCCAGAAATCATGCAAGTTATCTAAACTATTTAAATTACTTATCCATCATAATTATCCCTCTTCCCAATCAATGTAAACCTTATCTCAACCTTTTAGTGATATCCTATCTAAAAAAGAGTTTACAGTACCTTTGCTGGCTCGTCCCTAAGTGCTACCAATCTTCCTTTTTGTGCTCGTCGAATGACTCCTGTAGTGGCAAAATGCTCCCCCTGTCCATCCACCACAGAAAAACGCAGGTCTGTGGCACTGCCCAAATGAGACCTGGTAACAATATTATAAAAGAAAAAAAAATACATCAAAAACTACAATGAATTTAAATTAAATTGAGCAAACCTCATTTATTAACTCATCTATCCGAAACATTACTAAATGTTTAAGGATTGTAAACACCACTGTCCTTTATTTTTCTTCTAGTCTGGGATTTTCACAGAGACAGAATAGTAAACTAAAGATTTAAATGAGCACATAGTGTTATTATAACTTATCAGCAAGAATGATCACTTACACTTGGGTGGCCACAGAATTCACTATACTACACTATACACTAAACTGTGTCAAAGCTCAGTAAGATAACCCTAGTACATTTGTGTGAGAATGATAGTACACCCTTCTTGAATTTTATGGGTTTTTTGTATCAGGAAATATAAAAAAAATCATCTGGACCTTGCCAGGTTTTATAATTAGGTAAACACAGCCTCAGATTGACAGACAACAACACGACATATTACAGCGAGTCGTTATTTATTTTGCAAAAATAAACCCAAAATGGAAAACAAAAGTGTGAAAAACCAAAAACAATTTTTCAACTTCCATAGGATTTCAAGTAACAGTCAGCTTCTTCTAATAAAATGGCCTTAATTAGTTGATCATCAGCAAGTGTGACCACCTCTATAAAAGCCCAAGTCTTGAGCATGCAGCTGTGTGTGAACACAATAACAAGAAGGAACATTGTAAGCAATAAGTATAGAGAAGCAATTGTTGCTGCCAATCTCTCAACCAAGGATTACATCTCAGACTCTACAGGCCTCAGTTAGCATTTGTATTGCTATTTGTATAGCGCTTTTAACAATGAACATTGTCTCAAAGCAGCTTTACACAGATAATGTGGTGATAAAAATGAATTAGATGTTCTTTAAAAAAAAAAAAAAAAAAGTTCATGACAGTAAAATCAGGAAAAGAATGAAAAATGTATGGTTTGTTTGAAAGGGTTACCAGGAGAAAGCCTCTACTCTCATGGCAGAACATGGCAACATTGCAAAGTTACATTGGACAATCCACAAGACTTTGGAAAGTTCAGATGTTTGGCCATTATGCACAGTGCCATGTTTGGTATGCACGTTGGTGCAGGGGTGAAGATTTGGGCTTGTTTTTCAGCCACAAAAACTGGGCACCTTTCAGTCACTAAGTTGTACATGAGCTCCTAGAATACCAAATATTCTACTTATGCGGTATAAGAATTTCAAAGTATTATAGGTATATGGGTAGGTATAGGTATATAAATGTGAGGTCATCTATCTGACAGCAAAAGCTTGGCCGAAATTGGGCCATGCAACAGGACAATGATTTGATTCAAAGTCCAGACCTCAACCTGACTGAAATTCTGTGGCAGGACCTTAAGAGAGCTGTGCATAAACAAATGCCTGCAAACCTCAATAAACTGAAGCAACATTGTAAAGAACAGTGAGCCAAAATTCTTCCACAATGATGTGAGAGACTGATAGTCATACAGAACACGATTACTTGTGGTTCTACAAGATAGTGATTCATAAGGTGTACTTTTTTCACACAGCTTTTCACACATGAACTCCCCATTTTTGCTTGCTTTTTTTGTAAATAAAAAAAAAAAAGGATAATTACATGTGTAAAATGTCATGTAGTGTTGCATGTATGATTTTTATTATAGCAAGGAGGGTGTGCTTTCTTTTCACATGACTGTGTATGTGTAAATTATGACTGTGTGTGTATATATATATATATATATATATATATATATATATATATATATATATAGTATACATTACCGAGGGTGTGTCCCATCTCCAAAAGCTCCACTCCTTCTCTTTAGATGATCAATCTCTGAGCGAAGCTTCTCAATTTCTCCGATCAGTCTTTCCTACAAAGCAAGTGGTATCTTTAAACTTCAAATCACCTTCAAACTGAGTAATGGTACAGTAGAATTAAAAATATAAAAATTTTTAAAACAGTGTGTAAAAAGTTGTAACAATGTTAACTTGACCAACCACAATTTCTTATAATTTCTAAGCTTTATTTTTTGTTATTTGTTATTAACAGTTCTTTTACAAGAAGTTGTTCCAGAGTGCTTAGATTTCCTTAAATGTGTGCACTGATCAATTCATTTGTGTTTGCTATTTACTGGAGCATTCCATTTCCTAGTTCTAAACAGTAGCGTTAGCAACATCCTAAGCGATTGCAAAAAAGTATTTTCAGATACATATTTTTTGGGGTGCTATATATATATGAAACCTCGTAATGTGAAGGTGAACAGGAAGAAGGAACCGGTTAGTCATCATACTATAAAGTAAAGGTGGCTTCTTTGGGAACAATTTTCACTAAGAGAGCACAAGTAAGCCACACATTCGGCTCTACTGTGTCAGAAATGACAATCAATTTGAAGTTCTTTAAAAAACTGTTGTTTAAACGCAATATTGTAGCCACAACCATGCACATACACTGAATATCTGCACAATTGTGACTAACCATGCAAACTTCATGCCTATGGGAAATCACAGCCATTCAAAAATTCATTCTAATCACATTCTTGCTTGTGTAATATAACTTCATTTGAGGATCTTTAGCTCTCACTGTCTAACTCTAGTTTTTATGACGTTATATATTTAGAAATTAAATGTGGCTAATTTAATACTCTGCAGAGTCATTAGAGTAATGTATACATACAGCTATCCAATTCCAGAAACCCTTGTACCCACTAATCTTACCTTAGTGTGGTGGAACTCTTCCAGCTGCTTCTGTGAATTCTCCAGATCCTGAATGAGTGCATTCTAAATAATTAAATGAAAGGAAAAATGTGTTGATAAGTGGGATATCATTGTTCAATTTGCTATCAGTATACAGTACAATACAGTATTAAATATGTACTAGGTTGTAGCTTAGTATTGCTGTATTACTTGACATTCATTCCACTCAACATTATTCTCCCTGCAACCAAGGAAAACTGTCATAGAACTAGCTTCATTAATGCCATTTAGTTATGTTACTACATGTTCTTAGCAACACAATGTTCTCATGATATAGAAGATAAAGTGACGAGCTTGAACAATTAGAATTTTTTTTAGCTATAATTTTTTTTTAGGAAGAAACTGAGGATGACTAGTACTTGAATTACTTGGATTTAGATTAGATTTAGATTTCTATTTAGACCTAGTACTTGGGACAAATCTCAAAAGTGTCTTCTTTTACCTCAGCCAACCAATGACTGTATGTCATATATGTTAAATAAATGAGCACAGCTAACCCTCAAAAAATTGTTCCAAGTCACATCAAACTATTGTATTTTAGTGTCTAAGTAAGAATCATGCCATTGTCTTTTGTAATGATTTTCTTATGATACACAATATAGTTAATGCTACAGACTGCATTGTTGCTTTTAAAGGTAAAACAGACCTGGTGCTACCTTAGTAAAATGTTTCAATGTGCTTGAATAAGCAAAGACTCACAATATAATGCTACATCATCAAAACTCCATGAACTCCATTTTATTTGAAAAATGTAAATGTTTAGGTAAGTTTTAATCATTTGCTAGCATAATTTTTTATTTTTTTAGACTAGTGTCAATTCCAGCAGAAACTAACTTAAATTGCTAAGGTAGCTAGTCAAATTCCAGACAATAGGAAATAGTAAACACCTTTATTATTTTACTTTACTTTCTGATTCATTTGTTAGCAAACCAGTGTATGGTGCAGTAGCTATACATATGAGGTTTTTGACTAAAATGAACGAGTTGCTTAACGACAAAATAACTGACGTAGTTCATTATTAATAAGAGGTTTTTTTTCCCACCAGAAAGCATGCCGTTTTATAATTCTTTTAAGAAATTTCAACTTTTTAATAATTTATCGCATTATAATAAAATGTCATGCAGTCACTCATAGGGGTTCGTTCACTCAATCTACATGGACAAGTAGTGGGTCACTTGACACTTTTCCAGTCATGTGCAGGTCTTCCCCAGACTGTTCCAAAAAAGCTGAAAGCACGAATTGTATAGGATGTTTTTGGATGTATTGGAATCAAGATTCCCTTCGCTTGAACTAGGAGAAAAACCTGTGCACCCCAGGCTTCCTTACCCTACATCAGTACATGACTTTACTAAGGATCTTGTGTCCGAATTAAACGAATTTTGCAGAAGCGCAATCTAAACCTGGTGAACATCTTCACAGAGGACTGGAGGGTCAGATGTCCCCAAATTCATGTCCATAAACTTTCAATTTGGTTGCATAGTGCCGTGTCCCTATACAACTAAACGTATTCAACCATAAATTTGACATGCCGTAAAATGCTTTTAATGGTCAGTGACATATAGAAACAAATATAGAAAGGATTAGATTTAAAGAGGAGAATGTGTCCACCTTATCCTCCAAGGCTGCCATTCGTTCTTTTAAGTGGAGCTGCAAGCGTTCGTTAGATTCAGTGAGCAGGCGGTCCACTGTATCCGACAGACGCCTGTTGTGTTCCTCGTTCATTTTCTCCCTTTGACGAGCCTGTTAAAAAAGGGAATACAATAAGTCATGAGACATGACGATCTATAATCCAAACAGTAGATGGCAGGCATTTTCATTCATGCACATAGGTGGGAAAGAAATTGAATAAAAGTGTACTTTCAATTTTGTCATTTTTTGTGTAACTGTAAATAAGATATTTAAACCAGTAATCAGAAATGATTTGAGAGTCCTGTTAACAGAATCGTGTAACCCTGTTTTCCTACGACTGTCTTCTTAACTGTCCAGTTGGTAAACTGTGAACTGACAACATTATTCGTTTTTGGCCATTTCATTCTTCTGAAGGCTTGGTATTTGTACTTTGCCTTTTCCATACACACAAAAATACACTCTTTTAAAACGAAAGCAAACAAGCACATGAGCACACTCACTCGACTCAGCTCCTGGTTCTTCTCCTCCAGCTGTGACTCTAATTGTCGGAGACGCTCTTCAATGTTTCCATGGCGTTCCTCTGCCTGTGAAAATGAATGTCACTTTAAAAAAAGGAGTAGTATTGATTTTTGTAATGTTGCATAACAAACAATGTACTCGCTATTCCATTAATTAAGAATGCTGGGGAATTGGGAATCATAGCCACAAAACGAACAGCTAGTAACTGAAGCTAGCTAGCATGCAATTCTATCCTTATTTAGGTAATGTGCAGATGTTTTTACACAAAGAAAAAAACAGAATGGCAATGAGAAGCACTACCTAACAACTACTTAACTAAATTACATTTAGCAACTTCATTTAGCTTCAACTGCAAATTACATTTCTGTGTAATATTGAGAAATAGCAAATGCAGACGATTTTCCACCATATACATTAGACAGTGAAACAAAACAGAAAAATATATGAATTACCACAATATAACACAAAATACAAAACTAACTATGACACTACAGTACATATAGTGTGCAAACAATATGTACTAGCCCTCAAAACAGAATTATAGCAAACAGAATTACAGTTTTGGCTTCAACAATGTTGGAGTGACATTTGGCCATAAAAATAGGGACCCACTAGCCACAATAATAACATGCCACCTGTGCCATCTTATTCATTTCAGTTTAATCACCTGATGAAGCTGGACTAAGCAGAAAAGCAAATGAAATGTAAAACAATGATGTCAAGTGTGTGTTGATTTGAAGTTAATTAAAAAAAAAAGCTACAACTCAAACAATCAGTGCAATAAGTGAGCAAAAATAAGTCTTTCTTACATTATATTAAAATATTAAAATCTGTTGTCAAGTTACTGCCACTCCTGAAGTAAAATTAAAACCAGACACCACTGACTTTCAACATGGCAACCCTGGACTGCCAGAACCCTTACCCAATCAGACTCTATGGCTTAATTATTAAGAACGTGTGCCTATGTATATAATATTTAAAATAACATATGTATACAAAAAAAGGTTTCTTTCTTCCATGTTCAACTCAGGACTTATAAATCTTACCCAGGTGAGTTATAGGTTAAATAGTCATGTGCAACCCCCAGCTCAAAAAAAACTAACAAAAAAAACCTCTTCCACATAATGCTAGTCACAGAGGAATTTACTATGCCACAGTGCACTACATTTCCATATTATATGGCTTTTAAAAGCAACAACAATAATCATACTACAATTTCTTTAAGAGTGGAGTTAACAAAATTTACGTGCATACCTCTTTACTAAATTTAAAGTGATTTGTAATGAATATTGTAACGGACCATTAAGGCAGATTTTGCCTGCTTTTTTTTTTTTTTTTTTTTTTTTTTTTTTACTTATGCCTGAATCTCATATTGTCTGCTAAAACTTTTCTTCTGTCTCTTCTAGTTGACACTTAACCACAACTGCGTCTAGTAAATGTCAAATTGAAATATTTAACTAGTATGAGAAGCACGTATTAAACATATGCTGTGTGTGTGTGTGTGTGTGTGTGTGTGTGTGTGTGTGTGTTTGACTTGCTTTTGTCAAAGCAGCCACTCTCTGAGCCAGTTCAGCCTCCACCTCTGGCAGTGTTTCAGCCTTCCTCATGGTCTGCTGTAGCCTCTGTTCAGCCACTTCCAATAGCTCCTGCAAATGGCGCACCTTTTCCTCGCTCTGAAAAATATGATTTAGACTTGGCTTTACCCTAACAAAGTACAGAGCTTACATCATTGCATCCTTTCTCTACAGATTACACTTTACAGAAATCCTGAGACACTATGTGTAGTTAATTAAACTATAATCTAGTCAGACGTAAACACAAACCAGGTGAACACAACCAGACAACAAACCTATGGCAGAGCTGGAGCCTGTACTACAGTCTGATGACAGTTTCCCTATAAATTAACATATTAAGTTCTTATGTGGGTACATTTTCAGTACCTCTTCTCACAACATTATTAAGTGGCCTATAAAGCATTGCAGATTATTTTTTTTTTTTTCTAAATAGGAAAACTAAATATTGCTTTTATATGTTCATATCGAGCAGTTATTAATGCTTATTAAATCTTGACCTGTCGATAGAGCGAGTCCTTGGTAGCCAGCTCGTTTTCTAGCTTGTCATTCAGGTCATGGATGGAAGTTGTTTCACGTTGTGCAGCCAGGTAGCGCTTTTCCAGCGTTGTGATACGCTCCTCCATGTCCTCCTTCTGTGCCATCGCCTGTTGAACAGGCATATAGTAAGAGCGAAACACACTCCAGGAATATATATATATATATATATATATATATATATATATATAT
>JAAIIK010000026.1:1847191-1858473 GCA_014706435.1 Silurus glanis
ACACACACACACACACACACACACACACACACACACACACACACACATATTGCATTTAGCCCTGAATAAATTGTTTATCCATTTGTAAATATTCTTTTTAATACATTTAAAGTGTGGAAAGCAGAATCCAGCTCTCCTGTTGGCACTGTCTTTTACTGCTTCTTTTGTATATGCGTCCATTTGTGAAGATCAAAATAGCTTGTCTATCCTCTTTCCGCATTGCTCACTCTATCCTATTGTTTGTCCTGTGATTAATAATAGTCCTTCAAGTATATTATTTGCTACTATTTGGAAATAGTACCATTTGATCCATGCAATGATTAAAACAAACGTTCAAAATACACTTTATGGACAAAAGATTCTTAAGTGCTTTTTGAACATCATTCCATATTTAGTTCCCATTTGCTGCTATAATGAGCTCCGTTCCTTTGGGAAGACGTTCCACTAGATTTTGGAGTGTGCTTGTGGAGATTTGTGCTCTGGAGCACAAATGGCATTAGTAAAGTCAGGTACTAATGTAGGTGAGGTGAGTCAGCATTCTTATTCATCCCAAATGTGTTCAATATGGTTGAGGTCAAAGTTCTGTAGCAAGCCATACTATAGAACCTCTATTGCAGCTCTATAGCAAGACCTTCCACTCCAACCCATGTAAAACATATCTTCATTAAGTTTTCTTTGTGCAGAGGGGCATTGTCAAGCTGGAACAGATTTGGGTCTTCTAGTTTAAGTGAAGGGGGAAATGAAATGCTTACCAAATCCAAAGACATCATACTGTATACAATTTTGTGCCTTCAACGTCAAACAGTATACCTGAAAAAGTCTGATGTCCCAATACGTTTGTCCATATAGTGTAGGTGCTTATATCCTGATTGTTTGCTTTATCTAACTACAGTTGCCAGACCTTGAGACTATTGTTTCTTCTGGTAAGTCACAGTGCAGCCTAACAGAGTATTTACAGGCATATAATTTTATCGCCTCAGCTTCTAACTGACATGCGATGGTTTAGTCTGACTGATACTTCCACCCAAGGTTCAAGGCCTTAATCTTGAGCTCAAATTATACAATTCATTAAATGTTAAACACAGGCTCTGACTTTGACAGTTTCCCTCCCCCCACGCACACACAAACACACACCCTGGTGTTGTTCCTTTCTGCTTTAAGCTCAGAGATTTCCTCCTCTTTCTCCAAGAGTTGCTCCCGGCATGCACTTAGCTCCTTCGTTAGTGATGTAAACTCCTGCGTAAAGAGAGAGAGAGAGAGAGAGAGAGATTTTGACAGTAAGATTCTGTTCATGAAACACATAAATCACTACATGCATGTTGATAAACCACCATTTGAATACGCTGCTTGATCCCCAAGCACTGATAACTCATTCAACCCATACTGCATCTCCTGGACTCTGGCATATGATTTTTAGTGATGTAATTCATTTCATTCACTTAAATTTTTTCCATGCACTCAAAAAGTAAGATTGTGAGTCCTTTAAAAAACATAAGAATCTAAGTTTCAGCAAAAATATATTCAACAACACGTCATCCATTTGTTTTAAGTCAATCACTTTACCCACCAAAAAACTGTACTTATCTATTGCAATTCCAATAAAGTCTGCCTCTTTATAGGGGCATGATTATGTAGGCTGTATTCTCTTCAATAGGGATCAATAGAATTTGATTGGAATTAAAAGAAATCTATTCTGGCTGATTGCTCATCCTTGAATGTCCTATTTGAAAGTGAAAAACGGTACCCAGATCACAGTAATTTGGCATTGTCAATGGTGTCAGACAGTCTTATAAGAATAATTCTGAAACTGCTGAGCTGCTCTTTCTGCTGAGTTTCAAACACAGCAAATCTCTAGAGTTTTCAGCGAATGGTGTCAAAAACAATAACACATCCAAGCGGCTGTTCTGTATCTCAAATCATCCTTCCCTACAACAATGAGCTGAAAAACATGTCAGAATGCATTGCGAACCTTTGACATGTGGATTTTTTCCCTGAACTCCAGCTCTCCAGTTAAAGTGGACTATGCTCCATTGTGGCCTCATATTCCTGTTTATGACTGATGAGAGTCAAACCCAGATTGTTACTGTTACTGTCTTAACTTTTCAGGTCAGTGAAAAAATATAATTGAACATGTAATTGTTTTCAATAACATTACTTTGTGACATTTACACATAACTTTAAGTTCATTCAGCAATAGCATTTACTGACCCATACACTGCAATTAATTCTAAATAGCTCAGTCTTGGCTTGCAGATTTCCATCTCAGTCACCCTTCATGTTCTGGTCACTGCTTTACAAGATTCACTTCAAAACCTAATCTTAATTACTGGCATCATATATAGGTGTATGAAAACAAAAACATAAAATGGCAACAAATTACAAATATATAGAAAGGCATTAGGAAAAAGCATATACAGAACAGCTATTTATTTGACATTTATCATTCTCCAAAGGAGATATATATATATATATATATATATATATATATATATATATATATATATATATATACACACACACACACACACACACACACACACACACACACACAGTGTTAGAATTGCGTCAAGTCTTATGGGGTCCCTAGATGTTGTGTAATTCATATATTTTTTTCTCAAATAATCTCCAATGCCTTATTCTTTGAATTGAATCTTGTATATATCTTGTACTATATATCGGAGACATTTCATTACAGATGTGCATGGAGAACCTGGCGCTGTGGATTTGACTTTGCGTGCTATTTTTAGAAACTGTTCGGATACGGTTTTTGCTCCAGGCTATTATAAAAAGAAATATGTTCAAGCAAAATATATCTTTCTAAAGTGGTGGATCCATAGGAAAAAAAAACAACAAATAAAGAAAAAACCTACAAGGCAGGTGTAAAATGAAAACCCAGTAGATGGAAATTAAGTATGCATATACACCAGGTTTAAGTCTGTTTCTTTTCCTGTCGGGTAAATTTCCATATAGAAGACACTGTGTTGTCACAATGTCTTCATTTCTCTATAATTAACTCTGAGGTAACAGTCCAAGGTCAACGTTTATGCCACATTAGCACTGCTGTGTACATTTTTACACACTCCACAGTTACAGCGGGAAAAGGGCTGTGGAACGTTTTTTACACTGTGTTGTGTTAGCTCGCTAAATTGATGATGGCGGAAAAGAAGACAGTGTGGGAGAAGAAAAATGGAAAATAGGTCAGTGCATTCATTTGATGTCAAGGGGCAGTTAAGGGAAAGAAGTCAGTTTGAGTACAAGAGCAGATGTTGATACTAATTATCTTTCTCCATATTTGCCTTAAACATATGCTAAGTTTCATATTTTCTTTAAAATGTGTCACAAATCAGACTCATATGGGTTGAATGCAAACACAGTTTCTTATCAGAAAGGTCACAGGAAAGACAGAAAACCAGTTACAAAGGTGGGCACAAGCAATAGTACTGAGGCAGAAACAAAAACAGAAAATGCAAAAGAACACAGTGGCAAAATAAAAATGTATCAAATGTATTAGAATAGCAAAAGCAATGGAACATACAAATGGGCTCGGTGGATAATTCAAGAAGAGTCAAAATAAGGCAATATTCAACCAGGAGGAAAACTAAATAATACCTATAAATAATTAATATAATGCAGCCTGATTTGCTTGAGTTACCAACCTAAAGTTATGAAATTATCAATAACCGCACATCCTGAGGTGTTTCATTTTCCTTGAACCACAGCAATATGCCAAAGATTAGTTTTAATTTGGTTAATTTAACAATACATTTCTAACCATTCATAGGTACTTTTACTGCTACATTCGACCCACTTCTCATTATCAAGTATAAACCTCTGTAACAAATATAAACAGCAAAATTGCAGGTTATTATGTTCCTGGGAAGCCACAATGTGCAAGTTCACTACGCTTCAATACGAACAAAAGAAACCAGCACATGAATGTTATTTCCAGGTAACAGTTAAACAAATGAACAAGCCATTCATTCAGTTCAGATGTGGGAAATTTGCAAAGCTTTAGGTTTGCTATGTGTAATGCGATGAATAGAATAGCGTTAACTGTAAGTAGATTGATAGATCACTACAATTATTCACTCATTTATCAATATACAGTACACGTGAGACTAACCATGATGTAATGACTATGCCATAAGGGGTGCGTGCTTGTTATGCATGTGCTAAACATTATATTTGAAAAGTGAAGGGAATTTTGGCACAAAACTATGGCATTGCTTGTTATTTGACAGTAGTGTTTTATAGGGCAACATTGCCTTTATCAGCATTTAGTTTCAGGATCAATGTAATTTTTTTGTAATTCCTCACATTGAGCAGCCATTTACTGAGTAAAATCTATTAGCTAATTTATTACAGGGGTTGTCATGAAACTGACACACACACACACACACACACACACACACACACACACACAATTCAGGATTTGGACTCCTGTTGTCTTAGCTCTGTATGTTAATTGTATAATTACTACCACATTTGTCCCATTACTCCTGGTTGTAAAGCCTGTTCTTGAGTTTTGCAACTTGGTGTTACATGTTGATGAGCTCTTTATGTCTCAAGTTCCAGAGCAAGAGTCTTTTAAACTGATTGTACAAGTGGAACATTTTGTAAAATTTTTGCCATTTGATCTTTTAGAGATAAGCTTTAATTTTTTGCCTTTTGTTCTTTGTTTGCTTTTTTTTGGAACCTTGAGGGCAACCTTTTGTTTCTTGCTTCTTGCATTTTTTTCCACATTTGCATTTTTGGACTTTGAAGGCTATCTATACAGTTGGGTTTATCCCCTCTCCTGATAGACTACCTAGCTAAAGTCTCATCCCTGACAGGCACCCACTACATTCTAGACTAAGTAACCTCCAGGGTAAGTTCCTTCCAATTCTAAATCATTAGACTCTTTCCTAATTGAACAAAGCAACCCTTTTTCCATCCACAAAGAAAGTTTGAACACTTATAAGGCGAGCTATCACATCAAAGCAACTCCAAAAGGCTTTCTAGTGTGCGATGGATTTCATATGTAGCACCTCCAAGAGATAAAAATTGGCGACGGGAAATTCTGAGGTGGCATTACGCAGCTTTACGGCTCAGCCTGAGCTCCAACAACTTGAGGGATTTCTCTCTGTGTGTTCTCTCAAAGCTGTGGGATTAAGGAATGAAGGCAGTATAAATCAACGAAAAAAAGAGTGCAGTCTAAGGGTAGGAGATTTGGTGACACTCTGCATCTGCAAAGTCACTCAGTCCAAAAAAAATATATGGTACTTTTATAAAATTGTATTAAAATATGAATTTTACTTTTACAATGTCAACTCGTTTCATAGCATAAAATGACAAATTAAGTTTATAGATCCTAAATATACTAGTAAATAAGGTAATTAAATACAATTAATGGTACAATGGTAATGGTCGCTATTGGCAAACACATTTAGCTAGAAAATCAAAAACAAGCAGGAATGGAAATAAGAATTAAATGAAACTTTTTACTTATATATCAAACAATTAAAAAGCAAAATTTGTTTACTATAATGGACAAAATTATTTGGACATCTGACTTTTCCTGTCGTATGTGGTTCTTCCTCAAAATATTACCACAAAGTTGTAGGCAACAAAATTGAAAAGGATGTCTTGATATGCATTAAATATTTCCTTCACTTGATTAAGGAGACCCAAACCTGTTCCAGCATGGTAATAACCCTGTGCAGCAAAGCTAGCTCTGTTGTAGTTGGAGTGGAAGATCTTGAGTGGCCTGCTATAAAGCTCTGACCTTCACCCTATTGAACACCATTGGGATGAATTGGAATGCTGACTGCACCCCAGACCTCCTCATTCAACATCAGTACCTGACTTTACTAACACCCATGTGGCTAAATAAGCACAAATCTCCACACGCACACTCCAAAATCTAGAGGAACATCTTCCTGGAAGAGTAGAGGTTATTATAACAGCAAATGCAGATGACCACAAATATTTGTCTAAATGTGTATATTTAAAAAAATTAATATATATATTAATAAATGCCTTTCAATTATCATCGCTATATAAATATATACCAGCAATATAGTGTAATGTTAAATCTCTTCATCATCTAGTAAAATTACTTTGATTCTCGAAACACGCTTTGCTTTCTATTTAACAGTGTGTCTAAGTGACAGTTCTTTTTGATTCTAGACAATCAGAAGGAAGAACAAGTAAATAACTACCCTATAATAATGATAATAATAGGATCATCACAAATTAAATAGACTGGATGCTAGCAGAACAAACTAGAACAGTCTAGAAGTTTTGACAGCTCAATTAGATCTACTTACAATCCATAGAAGGGGAAAAAAAAAACAGCTTGGGGGATTCGAATTACATATTATCTCCTTTGTAAATTGGAAGCTTTTCTCTACAAATGAGATGCACTTTGTTCCTGAGCACTATGCCTCAAAATAGGTAAAAGAAAATAGATTGTGGCATGGCTGCTGGTGCAGAAACTTCTGATCTCCTGAGCATTTCACGCACAACAGATTAAATAGCTTACACAGAATGGTGTTTACAAAAAAAAAAAAAAAAATTCCGTAATCATTGGTTCTGTGTGCTAAAAAGCCATTTTCTTTAGCTGTCTAGTTTTAGTAACTCAAATACCCAGTCTTTACAACTGCAGGGAAGAACCTCAGAACGCACAACACACTGAAGCATGCCAAGATGGATAAACTACAACAGCAGAAGACAACACGGAGTTACTAAACAGGAATCTGAGATTTCAGTGGCATTCTCTAGGGACTATTGTGTGTAGAAATCCCAGGAGATCTGCATTTTCTAGCAGAAATATCAAACCAGTTTGTTCGGCACCAACATTCATGCCACAGTCAAAGCCACCGAGATCAAATTTTTCCCTGTTAATAATGTTTGATGTAAATGTCAACTGATGCTCCTGATGTTTGTTTATTTATTTTATCTACATACTGTACACACACTCACCAACCACTCACTTTAATAGGAACATATAGATTGTACAAATCTATATCTTACTTTTGGTACTGCTTAGTTGCATATTTTATACACACTGCAAATGGTTTTAATATCTGTTGTCCAGGAGGCTTAGCTTTTTCATTTTCTCCTGAAAGATTATTGTATTTTGCATGATAGCCAAGGGCTAGAAAAGGAGGCAACAGTATAAAATCTGCAAAGGACACAACAGTATAAAATCTAATCATATATTTAAACCTGTGGTATGATTTAGAATGGCTACATCTCTGAAGAAACTGTATTGAACAAAACACAATTAAGAGCTTTGTTTGAAGAAAATAATCAATGGCTGGGTGGCTTCCATGGTGCAAAATATTACTGCAAAGTTTGTTTACCACAGCCTGACTTGTTTTATTCTTATAGCACAAATTATGGCCGATGGTGTGAAAAGTAAGACACAACAAGGTGGTGAACCCAATGGCAAAGACAATCTTAAAGAATGGTAAAAGTGGCAAAACGTTTAAAAAAAATTATCTCTTGTGGTCAAAATGACTAGTCCAGAATTCTGCCATATTTGAAGTGTTTATAGTCAGGGATGTGCAGTATTTATGACACATGTATTTCAAATACAAAATAGGATTTTGTCATTTGTATTTGAGAGGGTTGATGAAAATGGCTTTATATTTTGTATGTCTCTAGTTTTTTGTACTTTTGTAGTACTGTAAAATACTTTGCAAGAAGTCTACATGATGACATTATAAAAATGCAGCCTCTGATTGGTGCCTACTCAGGAGTTTGCCCTGACTTGTTGAGATCAGAACAGGAAATGTATCCATATGAAAGAAGATGGTCAAGGCAAGAAACATGCAGGCTGGCAGCTTTCAAATAGATATTCTGTTTCCTCTTGAGTCTGGTTCATCTAAGGTTTCTTCCTTAGGCCATCTCAGGAAGTTTTTCCTTGTCACAGTCGCCACCGGCTCGCTCATCAGAGGCAAACTTACAGTTATAAAGAAAAATTGTATTCATTCTTTATTGCCGCATTATCTGTTTGAAGCTGCTTTGAGACAATGTCCATTGTTAAAAGCGCTATACAAATATAAATTGAAGTAGCTGTTTAGTAGGATCTTGATTTTGCATACCATTCATGAATGACTGCCTGACATATAATATATTATTATATTATTGATTACAATCAAATAAATAATTAGTTAGAAACTAGTTACTATGAATGCAGGTGGCATCAGTTGTTTTCTTATGAATGACTTGTTTGTCATTGAGTCAGTGTTGCTGATGCAAAGTAGCCATTCGATATCAAACACCAAATAACTACCGTAATTTCCGGACTATAAAGAGCATATATAAGCCGCACCCACTGAATTTGACAAAGATTTTTATTTTAAACATAAATAAGCCGCACCTGTCTATAAGCCACATTGAAACTAATGAACTTTACACAGGCTTTAATGAAAGACAGTGTCTGTTACACGGTGTAACGGGTGAAATATGTTGCGCTTCCTTTAGGAGCATAGCGGTATTTTGGGAATAGGCTGCTGCCGCATTTTTCCGCTATTACTGCATGTGTGCAAGACTGAGGAATATGTCCTTATTATTTTCTGATGCTCAGTTCTAAGTTTCTTTGACTAACCCGTAACGCTGTTGCCAAGAAAAATAAAAAAGCACGAGTTTTGGAAACCTGTTTGTGCTTATATGATTTCTGTTGCAACTGGAGTTAGCGAGCTATCCCTTGACCCAGACTCAACACGTTACAACGGCTTGTATCTAAACAGTAGCCTACCAAGAAAGTCATTGTTCACTGTCTTCCTCCTTCCTTTCACAACTATTTCTCTCGGGAGTTTATCTTTTGGCATCGTCGTGCGTTTAAAAAAAACTTTTTTTCTCCCGATGCCGTGCAGCTCAGAACACAGGTAAGGTGCGTTTTTTCGTTTCCGTTCGGAAATTTCATTGGTCGAATGTTATGGGGTTCAGTTTTTTGGCTTCAAGTTTGTGAAACCGGGAAAAACCCAGGAAAAATCCATAAATAAGCCGCTTCGTTGTTTAACGTAGCAGCTTATAGTCCGAAAAATACGGTAAATTAGGATAAAAGTATAAGTCAGTCGCAAACTGTTAAACATTTAACTGTTGGTTACTTTAAAACTAACCTTCATCTGGGAGATTACAGGGATTATGTATGTGAATATTTGATCTGTTAACTGGTTGCAGTTGGAGGAACAGATCAAATGACCCTTCATAAAAAAATGTTTTGTATTTTTAAAATACAAAAATGCAGTAGTTTATTTTGATACATGGTGTGGCTGCTGTATTTTGAAGTTTGATACACTTAAAGTTCATTTATTTGGAATATGTTTTTAAATACATTTACAAGGTATTAACGCAAATTCATTTTAACAGAACACATTTTATTAGCACACGTTCTGTTTGACCATTTTTATTCAAAATATCAATAAATAAATACAAAGAGCTGAAATTAAAACCTTCAACATTTATTCACAATGTCCTTTCTTTACTCTGATATAAAAACAAAAACTCCACAGGAAAAAAATAAATAAATAAATAAAAAAAAAAAAAAAAAAAAAAAAAAAAAATATATATATATATTTGATATATATATGATGATGATGATGATGATATATATATATATATTATTTATTTATTTTTTTTTTATTTTATTTTTTTTTTTTTATCACTAAACATTTGTTTTACTGATTCACCTTAAATCAAGTCTCAAATCAAGCACCAAAAAAATGCCATGATGCACACATCCGGCAATTAAAACCGTCCGTCTGGAAACATAGCAAAATTTCCGCTTTGTGTCCTGATGAGGTACATGTTCACTTGGGTTTCACTAATAATAAACATGGATTTGCATAAAGAATCCATATTTACCCATGCCCATGTTGATTGAACTTGAAAAGTATTACTTTAATGTACATTAAGAACAAATAAAAATGTGTGATTAAGTTGTGACTAATCGTGAATAAATATGTTGATCTATTGACAGCCCTAATTTTGATGTATCTTTGCCCAATCTTTGTTACAGTACATTAGATGTGGTGCATGTCCAAACACTGGTGAACATTGAGGAAGTAAATGTAATTCGTTACTGTACTTAAGCAGTTTTTACTTTACTGAAGTATTTCCACGTGGGGAGACTTTTACTTTAACTTCACAACAAGTCAAATATCTTACTTTTTACTCAACTACATTTTGTGAAATCATTCCAGTCATTCCTTTTTATTTATGAGTGGATAAAAACATAACTGGTCAAACACACAGCAAGCCACCAATCAGGGTAAAGCGCACGCTCTGTTTTAAACTTGTCTTGATCGCCGCTTTGTGGTATTTACGTAGCATCAACATACAGTTCAGCGTCAGTTTAGCAGCAAGCAGTATATTTATAATAAATGTAATATAATAAGAGTAATAAATGATAAAAGAAACTCCAGACTCGAACTTGCCAAAGCGCCCGTGTGATTTTTTTTTAGAAGCAGTTGTAAAGAAAGGTTTTGGGCTCATGATAAATTTAATATAAATCAATTAATGTTGAATTGGTGTACTAATACTGTATATTAGAGTTTTTTTCTTGTGACAAAAATGACAATAGGAACCTTATAGCCATAATAAATCATAGTATTTTGGATACTTAAATATATTTAAAGGCAAATACTTTTGTTCTTTTACTCAAGTGGAAGTTTAAAGGGAGCACTTTTACTTTTATTGGAGTAATATTTTTTTGAGTGTAGCTCTACTTTAACTGAACTACATGGTTTGTGTACTTCGTCCACCACTGGTCCAGAGTCAAGCATAAGAATTGCAGCTTGTCATGTGACTGACAAAAACGAAAGTACAAAATCCTTTGTATTAAAGACGTTCCTGTGGCGGTGAACATCCTGCATCACAGCTAGAACTCCTGTCAGAAATGTGGTTTTACTGATGATTAGTTCGACAGCACTGTTGTTCATAAAATATTCTTATAAATAAATCTTGTGCCGTTTCTTCACCATGACGTCACAACCAGAATTGAACATGAAATTTAACTTGTGCACTTTCTGGGCTTAGACTAAATTAACAGATTATCGATTGCTCTCTCTTGGACAATTCTCTCCGGGTATCAGGTTTGATTAGAGTCACACTGTCAGATAGACAAAGAAGGGCAAGCTGGTCTAAGACAGCTGTGCTCACAAAACTGGAGACATACAAGGGCACTGATAAGCAGAGCGAGGCAAAACTAGATCCAAAGGTCATCTCAACATTAAAACGCTTCCTGCTTCATATATTATTTATTTAATTATTATTTATTTAATAATTTTATA
>JAAIIK010000026.1:1875775-1897890 GCA_014706435.1 Silurus glanis
TTTTTTTTTTTAATGAGCATGCAATTTACATATAAGAACTAATATAAACTTTAACCAGATCAACCATATTATAGTTTATTTTTAATCTTTATATAGTGTTTATTTTTTTATTTGCAACCCAATGCATAGAAAACAAACAAAAAAGAAATTACACTATATAAAAGGAAGATGTTGTGTTGCCTCATATGGTTGCTGAGAAGGTGAAGGAAGAATGCTTAAGAGCCAGTGTGACTTATTTATTAATTAATTTATTAATTTATTTATTTACATAAAGGCAGAACATTGGCTTATGAAATGGTTCTATTTGCCAAGGGATCTTCTATTTAATGCTGTGCAGCACTTCCAGCACGTCAGTCAAAACACGACATTTTTCTTCTTGCCACAATTAATTCACCTCGAAATCCCATCGGTTTATCTCTTCTGTGGTTTGTCTCTAGATTTAGAGGTTTTTTTAGTATTTGCATTGGCAGAGAAGAGATAGATAGATAGATAGAGAGAGAGAGAGAGAGAGAGAGAGAGAGAGAGAGCTGTAGTGCAAGGTGAGGCTGTACCAGTGCAAGTCAAATGGGAATCAGGTGCAAAAATCACATTTCATGGTGCAGTGGCTCCTGGGAATTGATGTTCCATGTCTCTTATGCCACAATCCTAAGGAGTTTTTAGTTTCCTTTAACCTTTTACACCATCACTCTTATTCCTTCCATAGAACGTAATATTTAATATTCATCTGACTACATTTTATTGTATTGTACTCGTACCCTGATTTGAACCTAACCTAAAGCCATTTCCTTGTTTTTAATTCGTCAGAGGATGTTTTTATTATCCACAGCTTGCCATGGTGCACCAGGGAAGAGATGAAAAGACGGATGGGAACTTCTGCTTTTCTACCTTTTCTTTCTCCATCTATATTATATATGTATACACATTTGAGATCTATTTATACAAAAAACCCATTGTTACCCTGTTCGAATTTTTTAACTTCATAGTAAACTGCCTCTTGTTTAAAGCCGGTTGAAAGGCAATCAATCATCTGCAATGAGGCAAGGCCCTCTTGTGACTCGGCAGTGAAACTACTGTCTGCGCTGTCCTCGAATATGGTTTGAACAGCTTTAGTCCATAATACAATTCAAGACAATCCACTTCAGTGACAATGTAAAATGAGTGAGTTCTTAGGAAGAAATAAGCTAGGTTTAAACAATTACATACATTGTGCGTTATAATGATGGGCTTAAAACAAATGATTTTTAAGAAACAGAGTGTACATGTGTATGCAAGGTGCAGGGTGGTGATGGCTCAGCGGTTATCTTTTCCGGCCTCCAGGGCCTGGCTTCAATCCTGGGCTTAGGTTACAGTCTGTATGGAGTTTCACATAATGGCTGTGCTGAATTGCCCCTAGGTGTGAATCAGTTGGGCAATCTATCCGGGGTGTATTCCCACCTCACACTTAGTGTTTCTTGGATCCAGTGTGACCCTGAGCAGGATAAAATGCTCACTGGAGATAAATGATGAATGAAAAACAGCATTGTAGAAATGGAAATTCCCTGTAGTTTGTAAAGCTTTGAAAGTTAAAGTTTTGATGTAGCTGTTTGATTCCCTTTTGGTGGGTATATCCACTGTAAAGGCAAAACCCAGATATACGCACCAAAATAATGTATTTTGTTCTAAAAGTGTTCTGAGAGCAACACATTAGATGTACAGAAGATTTTTTGAGAACGTCATTAAACAAAACCATTTATCTTCAAGCCCATTATTAGCATCTATTGGAGTACTTTTGCTGGTGGCAACCCCCCCCACCCCCCTGCTCAATTCAATTCAATTCAATTCAATTCAACTTCAATATTATTATACCAGTACCGCAGAACAAAAAGCTTTGTCATTATTTTATTCATGCATCTTCATTCATCTATGGCAGTTACCATAGATAATTATGATGATAGTAATCAGCGGTGGCTCATAGCCATAGATTTTCACATGAAAGAACAACATTAATAACAATATTGCTTCAAACTAAATGAACTCCAGAGACAGTTACTGTTGGCTGTAGGCTAGTGTCGAGCGAAATGTTACTGTAGATTTAAAGTAGCGTTTTCTGTCACAGTGAGCAAGAAGAAGTAATATCAATAACCAGGGTTGGCAGGTTTCAGTAAAATTTCTAGAATCATCTGGAAGCCATTCAAAAGACCTGAAACTACAGTAGTCGTCCGTCCGTCCCCCCCCCCAAAAAAAAGAAAAAAAACTAGGAATTGGAAACAAAGTCACCATGGTGCATTTCAGATGTATGGATATGAGTTACTCCATAATCCCTTTGCTATTTAATGCAATATAGTACCACTCAAAAGTGGTAAATAATGTTCAATGGAAACTGTATGGTAATGTAAATGAGGACTTTATGAGGATATGTCTTACCTTTCCCCCTATAGATGAGCTACCACTGATAGTAATACAGTATAACACAGTAAAATACAGCACCTCCACCCCCAGAAATATGTATAAAATGCACACATTTTCAGCAAAGCACATTCCCTGCCGAGGAGGCAGGAGTCAGCATTTGCAGCGGTTCTCACTCTCTCTCTCTCTCTCTCTCTCTCTCTCTCTCTCTCTGTCCCACCCAGTGCTTCTTCTCTGTCATTTCTCACAAAGCGCTACGCCAGATAAGATGCTCTCTCAGAAAAAACACACTTCAGCACTGACTGTCTGAGCAGGGAGCCATTTTACCGTTCAAAATGAAGTCAACACGGCAGCCTCCGCACTGTGTGTCGTCTAGTGATGGCAGTACAAGAACGACAAATCAGTGACAAATCCAGGCTGAAAACAATAGCCCACCTGATCCTCTAGATCTTTGCAGCTACCTATACTTGTTCTGACAATACAGTGATATGGAAGTTCCTTCAAAGTATAGACTCCTATTGGAGTGATGCTCACTCTGCTTAGATCTACAATCTCTACAATTCAATACTGAAGCCGCCCTTGTAATTTATTACCCTTGCAGATGGATCAGGGCACCTAGCAGAGAAGCAGTGTGCTGGCTAATAACCTTGAGGCAAAGGTGTCATACTATATCAGACCTTGCTGTGAAGATGGCGTTGAAGGCTTGTGGCTTTATGGTGGCCCTACAAACACTTTTTTCCTGTTGAGCTGTCAGATTAGATTAAAATAGTAAACACACTAAACTGGATTTGGTAGTCTCACTAGAAGCACTGATTTTCCAAGGACATCCAACTTGATCACCGGTGCTGAGAACGGCACAGAGAAGGATAGCAAGCCAAGACCCCGATAGCTTAGAAACCACTAACCTTCCTTCTTTTATCCCTGTGCAGTTGGCATGATCCCATGTATCATGCTATAAGAAAGCAGAAAGAATACACCAACAGCTATGCTTGTACTATGTGAGAAAATATCGTTCCAAAAATGAAACATCATTAATACTGCATTTGAAAGATTAAGAAAGGACTAGTTCACCATAAAAGCCCACACCTGTCTCCAGCTGAGTGTGTGATTAGCATTGTTCACACAGAATAAGCAACACATCCACAAAATGTCCTGCTGATTCAGGTTGGGAGAAAGAATCCGCTTATTATCAGCTCGATATTAATATTCCATTAGACAGGAACAGTAAAATTGTTAATACAGAGGCTGTCAACGGCTTACTCCTGAACATTTAGCAAAGAAAAAAATCCTCAAGGATTATTTATTATTTGTAGCCCTCCCTATTATTACAAGTCTCCTTTTTTCACTAATCATGGCACATTTAAAAGACTGTGATATGCAAAAATCTATAAAACTGGCCTTTACACTTTTTAAATAAAGAATTCCAGAAGGTTATGGTACATGGCTTCTAAATAGATAATGCTTTGATTGAAGTTCCCGAGATTTTCAACGTTCTAGAAGAAAAGTCCCGAATATGACATATTTCACCCTTAACTGCGAAGGCTATCAAGTGAATTATGCAGTTATATTTTTTTCCTAGTAGACACCTCTCCTAGCTCTCATATCCTTGGATATCCCATGGCTCCTAAACCATATCACCAATCATAATTGTGTCTAATCCAGCAGGGACCTTTCTGATACTCATTTCTTCCAGTCACATTCCCCAATGACCTATCCTGAAGTAGCCCCACTGTAACTAGACACTGGTATTCAAAAACTCTCTAGAGGCCTACCATGAACTCTCGAAGGGTTTAATAACACAAAACCTATTGACAATTCTCACATCATCCTTATGATTGTACCATGAATCTCCAGGTGTCTAGGGCTCCACCAGTGAGTGAGTAGGAAACAACAGTCATGGAAGAGGCAATGGCAGGCTCTATTATTGCTGACCCTAACTACCCTTCCCAAAAAGAAAACTCTAATGAACCACACTTGCCACCATCTTTAAATGAAAGGGCTGCGTTTGATCATTTTTATATTCTGCCTGTGATTACTGAGGGCCTCAAAGCAATCCCAAGCATGAGATATGTTCGTGTAGAGTTTCTGCTTATACGTTTGACATGCTAATGAAGGCCATAAACAGATTTAAACACATTCTAGTGTGCTAGCAATGGTAATACCCTAGTGGTAATAACTTAAAATCCTCTGGTTCATCAAGGATTCCAGTGACCATTCTAATGTTTCTTTAGATGGCTGGCTTCTAAAGGGGTTCTTCTTGTAACCCCAGAGTTCCCCAAAGATACTTCCCAAAGAATTCTTAAACTTTTTAATCCAAATTTAAAATCTAATTATGGAAATGTTTGAGAGAAACTAAGGTACATACACTCTCTTACACTCTTTCAC
Source organism: Silurus glanis (assembly GCA_014706435.1). NCBI lineage: Eukaryota > Metazoa > Chordata > Actinopteri > Siluriformes > Siluridae > Silurus > Silurus glanis. The sequence goes on from JAAIIK010000026.1 coordinate 1,880,546, forward strand.
TTTAATTCAGCTTTATTTATATTGCAAATTTGTATAGCGACACTGTCCCAAAGCAGCTTTACAAAGATAAAGAGGATATGACGTCAGAATGTTTGTTGTTTGTTGTCTGTTGCGAATAGAGGATTAGCACCTATACTGTAAGTTTGTTCTTTTTAAGAGTATCCCCAATGATCAAGCCAGTGGCGACTGTGGCAAGGAAGATGGTATGAGGGAGAAACATTGAGAGCAACCAGACTTAGGAGGGAATAAATCCTCATCTCAGGTGAGGTGCTAGCTTTCTTAAAGGTTTCCATTTGGAGATAAAAACTCAAACCTTAAATAAACATCTTGCTGGATGTGGTGTAAAATTGTAACTTGTCTTCTGCATTGAAACTTTACAGTATTTAGGAAAAGGTTGTCTTTCTTGCAGAGCTCTATTCAGCACAACATTTGTTATAGTTAAACCTCCACCTTGAGGGTTAGAGCAGACTAGAACATTCCACCAATTAACACCATCACACCCTTCCGCTAGCTCATTCTGTTCAGTTCATCTGCTGCATTGGAGATTCCAGCACACTTAGCTGACTGCTATTTTCATAATGTCTTTTCATTATGGATACGCAAGGAGCTCATGTGAGCTTATACAACACACACACTCACACAGCTTGTGCATGTTGAGAATCAAAACAGATTCCATTGCTACAACAATCTTATCTTATTCTTTTCATCTGTTAACCTCAAACCTCTTTTTTTTCCACTAAACATCTTTCCTTTATTGCCATGACAATCTTGCTTGTTTTCTTCATTCACCTCCTGCATCATCTTCTTTTTTTCCTTGCAGTAGGTATTACTGGTAAATTTTTATTTATTTTAGAAAATGTGTGTTCTATACTCAATACTGGACACATACACACAGATACACAAACACACAGTCGTGAAGACTGAATATTTGCGCAAGCCTCATCATTCATGTGTCTGCCATCAGGCTCATTAGGCATCCACACAGCCAAATCTGTTACCTTCATCCACCATCAGATCTCTCCTGTAATTAACCCAGCCTTCACACTGAGACATCAGTACATGAGCTGTAATGATACACGGCAGATAGAGAAGACGGAGTAATCCATTGAAATCCATGATTAATAACATAAAACTCAGGAGTGCTACAATAATGTATGGCTGTAGTTTTTCATTTTGACATCTAATAGTGTTCTCTTCTAGTCGGCAGAATTCTGTCATGATATAAGTTAAATATTTATAGCGTACACTGTAACACTAGCAGGAAATTGTAGTTGTTACTTTTAAAAGCTCCCCCACTTTATGATAAGCAATGAATGCACGTGTTCGAAATATCAAAAACTCTTCAAAGATTTTCGATTATCATTATAACAAAAAGGAATAGACATGACAAAAGAAATAGGTTTACTCTTATAGTTAATTGTAACCGTACAGATGAATCTAATAATCATGTATTAATCTAATAATGAACAAATAGTATATTGATTTATTGTTGTTTTGAGGTTTTTTGACTTTATAAATCACATTTAAATCTAATAATGATTCATTGATTTATTGTTGTTTTGAGTTTGATATATTGATTTATTGTTGTGAGTTTTTCTGACTTGATTTACAAGATGGCTGAATGATATTCAATTACGCAGACAGTGAAATGCATCTGATACACTTCAGAAATCCCGACATGATCTCTCAAGGTCAAATTCTCTCCAACTGTGTCAGAGCTGCCAAAATTGTCTCTAAAAGAGATCACAGACTTTATTTAAACTGCTCTACTTGTAATTTGTGAACACCGCATACTGCATCACTACATAATTAAAACATTTACTATATATTCATCAAAATATATTAACCTTTACAGCAATGCAGTGCTCATCAAAAATATATGCTAATGCTATTACAAAAAGGGTCTAGAAATTATATCAAGGAGTTAGAAATATAGTTAAATATTGTGTGTGTGGGCAGGGGGTACATTAGTAGTATGAAAAAATTGGTCTGCAAATGTATCTGGCTCTTTATATACTACCGTTTATTTATGTTATTGTAATATTTATGTAGATTATTTATATTAATATGATAAAGAATACTCATATTTAGAGTCAGCTTATGTACAGGTGCCCTTGTGAGTCAGTAACTATCCTTGTACAAACACTGGTCTAACTTTTGAAAAAAGACATATCGGGGCATCCTATTGAAACATACTGCAGCATGAGAATTATATTTATTATAATATTATATATTAACCAACATTGTATCAAAAAATATTTAAAGAGAAGACTAAGGAGAAGGAAAGGAAGGATTCATGAACCAAAGCATACCACTGCATATCATCTGGCAGATTTGGAGTGATTGTTATGGCATGGACATGTATGGCTGCCAATGGAACTTCCTCACTGATGTTTATTTACAATGTGACTGTTAATAGAAGAAGAATTCCAAAAAGCATAGAATTATTTCTTCTGCCTGGATTTAGTCAAATGCTGTAAAACTGACAAGACAGCACTTTACAAGCTTCTTGTGACAAAGTCACTGAGTCATCTGACCTCAAGCCAACTGAACATGCTCTTCACTTTCTGAAAAGCTCCACAGGGAAGGGGTTCTGAAGATAGAAAGACTCGCAACCAGTTAAGGCCTGGCAAAGCATATAATGGGCATATAATGGGAAAACGTATTTGGTGCATTTGGTGATGTCCATGGGTTCCAGACCATCAAGTATTAACAATAGTTCTTGTATTTATAGTTGTTAGTTTGTGGAATACTGTTTGTTAATTTAGTACGCAGAAACTCACATGTGTTGCTGCTACAGTGTTCTTTTTTTTTTTTTTTACAATAGTTTACTGAATTTTATTTTGAAAAAATGAATACCTGTGTAAAATGCACATGTACCAGGAAGATGGTATGTGGCTACTTTGGCACCATGAAAAGATCTGAGGTTGCTCACTTACAGTGTAGTGCATACCATTTTAAGCATTTTAATCACAAGGGTCAGGGAACCAACCCCAACCCCAGCCATTAGGGTTGCACAAGCCAGTGCACTCTTAGTGCCGGTCTCAAGCCCGGATAAATGGGGAGGGTTGTGTTAGGAAGGGCATCCAGCGTAAAAACGTGCCAAATCAAACATGCGGATCATGAATACGGATGATCTGCTGTGGCGACCCCTAATGGGAGAAGCCGAAAGAAAGTTTAATCACAAACACAGCACACACACTCCTTTAAACTTTAAATGGGTATACAGATCACTGATTGATGGTTCAGTGTAGTGCCATTAATTGTAATGTGAAGAAAGGTCTTGTTGGTGAGCACTGACATCAAAAAATGAGTGTTTTTTGTAAATGTCCCCACATTAACAAGGGCTAAACTAGAGAGCGAAAGATGAATATATAAAGGAAATAGTGATCCAAGTGCTTCAAGAGAGGTGACTGAATCATTGGGTGTCTTAGTTTACAGTGTCCATGAAGAAACACAGAGAGATGAGGGATACAGCTGCTGAAACTCAATACAGATCGAAGGACAAAAGGATTAGTACAGAAGAAAAAAGGGGTGAGAGATCCAGAATGGCGCCAGGGCTCAATCTTTACCCTTCTGTCCCCACTCTGTCATTCTTTAAACCCCTGTCTTAGTCCCTCATTATAGAAACATGGTTCCTATAACTAAAAATAACAATGTACTATGTACCACTCACATTCCTATTCCCAACTCGGTCTGAAACTGGTCAGCTATAACATTAAATCCACCTGCTTAATAGTGTGTAGGCCCCTTTGTGCCACCAAAACACCTATTAACTATTGATACTCAAAAAGATTTCTTACTTTTAGTCCTGTGATAAAAGTAAGAGGATGGTGGAGATGGACCAGTCTTGGTTGTCCAACATATCCAACAGCTGCATGAGGGAGGTGGAAGCTCATTGGATAAGATGTTGGACTTCTGATCGGAAGATTTAAATCCCAGCACACCAACCTGCCACTGCTGGTTTCGTTAGGAAGTATTTTTGGTGCCTCCGGCAAAGTTTTTCTTCTGCCACTAGATACCACAGATGCTGTATTGTTTTTTGTCTCATTTGATATTGATTTTTAAAATTTGCAAGCACTATTACTCAACATTTAAGCAGGGGATTTTATCCATGTTTTTATTGCATCATATTCCGTAAGCCACTCTCTATTATAAACCCTCGTCAGTGGTTCTTTCCAGTCAAAATACAGTAAATATATTTTCCCGGTTAATTAAGGAGACTGCGTTAATTAGAGACACACACGTTCATAACAGTATAACCCTAAAACTAACCATTACTGTATATTTTCTGCCTTATTCTCTGATAAAAATGGGGTAAAAAAAAGATTACCTTGGGCATTTCTGTCAGCATTACCCATGATCCTCTGCCTCTGTTGATATGGAGACGGAGCCAGATGGAGGCAGTCGTGCTGAGTGACACGAAAAAAGAGGGAAATTCGTGTCCATGAACACGAATCAATAAATTAAAGTTCATGACTATATCACGAAATGCTATGAGAGTTGGATGCGTTGGAGATGTAAGACTGTAAGTCGCTCTGGATAAGGGTGTCAGCCAAATGCCATAAAAGTAAATGATCTGAGTAAGGTCTGGTGAATCTGCAGGCCAAGTCAACACACTTAACTCTTTGACATGTTTCTCAAACCATTCCTGAACTATTTTTGCAGTGTTACAGGGCGCAATATCCTGTTGAGAAAGGCCATTAACATTATGGAATACCGTTGCCATGATTTGGTCTGCTACAATGTTTAGGTAGATCATATGGGTCCAAGTTACATTCATATGAATACCAAAATCCATTGTTTCCTAGCAGAAAGTAGTTCTTCTGTGGAATCAGACTAGATCACAACATCAATCAATAAGCCTTTGGGTGCCTATGACCCAGTTTCTGCTTTACTGGTTGTCCTTCCTGTGACAACTTTTGATAGATATTAAGCATTGGATACCAAGTACACCTCAAGATTCCTGTTTTATGGACGATCTGACCTGCTTGTCTAGCCATCATAATGTTGCCCCAGTTAAAGTTACTTAGCCAATTGTTTTTTCTTTTTTCAATTTTGAGAAAGGACAGCTTACTTGCTGCCTAATACTGTATATCCTCATTACAAATGTCAAGGGTCATTTATAACGAGATAGTCAATATTATTAACTTCACCTGTCTGTGCTTTTAATGTTACGGCTTATTGGTGTAATTCACAAAAATGCTACCATCTGTGTGTTTTAATGTTATCATCCCTCTTTCTTATTTTTTGTTATTCCTGTTTGAAATGTTTTTACCTGCTAATTTCAATGAAACAACATATGACCATGTGTGTTGCAAAGTAACCGGGATCATACAGTAGAAAAATCAATACTAACAAAAGTTGTCCATGAATATAATTACCTTCCAGATGGGGGGGGTCGTCATCACCTACAGACAGACACTAATCCCATCTTAATAGGGCAAATCTCATATAAATATAATTACATAAGCTCACAATCTTCGTATACATATTGTCCGACTCCAATTATTTTAGGGTTGAGATCATCTGTTCATTCCATGCATTTTGATACATTAACTGCTTCTGTAATGTATGAAACTAAACCACATGAACTAGTTGCAATGCTTATATACTTTTTTTAATGCTTAAAACACATTAATTTGACCCAAACACCCATCTAGGTCATTGAAAGAAAGTTTAATACTGTTTTGGAGGAGTATATACCTGTGCCTTGCACCAACTTTGGCTGTAATTACAGCTGCAAATCTTCTGGCAGATGTTATTAGCAATGCACATCAGAATTGTGATATTTTTTGCCATTATCCTTGGCAAAATTGCACAATTTCTGTCACAGGTGAACAATAATTGAACAGCAGAAGTCATACCCAGATTCTAAATGAAATTTGGAGGGTGAACCCCAAACGCCAGTATCAGCAGGATGGTCCAGTATTTAAAAGCCATCTTTCTGTTGTTATGCTACCATCACCATGCATCGGTATAGGGATGGTGTCCTTAGGATGATGAGCAGAGTTGGATTTAGACCAAACATAGCACTATGTGCCAAACCAAATCATAGTATTGTGTTGGTCTCACCAGGCAAGAGACTGCAGGTGTCTGCAACATGCCTTCTGGCAAAATTCAAGAAAGATTTGATGTGGCATGCCATAAAGCCAAGATTTGTTGAGAGTTTTGAGAGTAAGGTTGTCATGTGAACAGCTTCTCGATCTGAGCTGTGGATCTCTCCGGTTTCCCTCAGAGCTACACATTTCTGAATTGGTGGACAGCTTCTGACAAAGGGATTTTTGTAATAAGGTTGTGTATGTTTAATGTAAAAAAATGTGTGTGTATGTATGTATATATGTGTGTATATATATATATATATATATATATATATATATATATATAAATGGCCAAAGAAATCTATTTTAAAAAGTCACCTATTAAAAAGTGTATCTAATTCTAAATAGGCAGGCAAGTGAGTTTTAGTGCAGCGGAACACACCAAGGCATCAGAGCACACACTAACCCATTTTTGTGTTAGTATGAAAGCCTGCAGTCAGGCTGTAAGCTGTTCACACACACACTTACTTACACCTACCTTTAACGCTAACCTTAGCCTTGACAAACAAACAAAAAAAAAACTTTGGGTGCTTTTATATTTTCCAAAAGAACCACACAAGCACAAACACACGCACATGAATTCCCAAAGACAGCACGAGTCGTGTGGGAGAGCTTTTCAGTAAATTGCATGGTAGTATAGAGGATTACACTATGAGGAAATGTGTGTGGGGCATTCACACACACACACACACACACACACACACACACACACACACACTTTAGGTTATGCCTCTTCTAACTGTATCTTTTTACCTTACATAAATAAACAGCTGTGAAGAGACATGGATTTACAGATGGATGATGTGTGATGTCTTTATCCCTTTATCTCATAGCTCTGTCTAACTATTGCACAAACTGCCTTCTGTATCAATGAATCAATATTATTATTATTCGTAATGAAATGCATTTGCAAGATAATGCCCACTCAAAATATTTATTACTCATTCTCTAGTAATTAAGGATGAACCGATTAAGGGAAAGACCCATTAGTCATTAACGACTTCACTTTTTCTATATCATGGTTTCAGAGTGTGAGCTCTTTCATTCCATGGCTCTCAGATGGAGCAGCCTTTATAAAACAGCAGGAGCAGCAGCATCAAAGTCAGAGAGAAAATTATGTTTCATTAATAAGACATGACTACAGTATACGAGACGTGCTCAAATGGCCTCCATAGAGACATATGATTTTGTTGTCATTTATAAACATGACAAGATGAAAGCTTAAAGATTTCTGGGGATATGAAGCCAACATATTCTCAGAGATCAATAAAACATATCCGTCCATCCATCCATCCATCCATCCATCCAACCAACCAACCAACCAACCAAAAAACCCTTTATACAACCACTGATCTCAATTCATTTCTCTGTTTCATTTCTCTCACTTAATCCATCTCCATTGTTTTATCCATCCCTTATTCAGCCTCCATTACTAATTCATTTTTTCAAATATTTATTCATCCCTCCATCAATTTATTCATCCATCTATCCATCATCAAGTGCCCATAAACTTCCATCTGTTCATCCATAAACTCTATCTATTTATTAATGTCCATCCATCCATCAATTCATCCATCCATCCATTCATCCTCCTATTATATATCCTTTTACCCAAACTATATTCCCATCTATCCATCTCTATTTATCCATCTCAATCCATCCATCCATCCATCCATCCATCCATCCTCCTATTATATATCCTTGTATTAACTATATTCCCATCAATCCATCCTTCTATCCATCCAAACAATTTAGCTTAATTCAGTTAGTCATAGTGTAACAGTAAAAAAAGCACATGGAAAATGAATAGTGAGAGTGCAGAGCAGTGCAGAAGAGTATGCATGAATTTGCATGTTCTTGTGTGTTAGGGATGCCAGAGCTTGTCCAAATGTTTCGTGTTTGTGTGTGGCTGTGTGTGTCCATGTGTGTGGCTGTGTGCGTGCTGTGTAAACCCCACTCTGACTGCTGGAGTTTTGGAGGAAGGCCAGAACAGAAGACGGCGGGATGTTGCGACCTTGAGCCTTGCATACTTAGCAGCCAAAGAGAGAAAGTGCACTCTAGGACATTCACAGTGTACACCACCCCCCTCACACACACACACACACACACACACACACACACACACATCATTTCTCTACTCTGCAAAAGAACACACCAATCATTAAGTACTTTATAGAAATAAAACATAAAAACATTAGGATGGGCCAAAAAAATATAATCAGCAGTTACTATGGTATGGTTGTTAGTGCCAGATGGGCTAGTTTTTTTTTTTAATTGATCTGAAAATGTCCTGGGATCTTCACACACTAACAGTCTCTAGAGTTTACACAGGATAGTGAAAAGAAATAAATATCCACTGAGCACCACATTTACCGAGCAGCAGTTCTGGCTTGTGAATGAGACAGATCAGTGGAGTATGTGCAGACTGGTTTGAGCTGAAAGGAAAGATAAGATAACTCAAATAAAAACGTGTTACTCGTGTGGTGAGCAGAAAAGCAGTGAAAAAATAAATCAATAAATAATAATACAAAAAAATAATACAAAAATTCTATATACAGTATATATATTGTATATGGTCAGAGAATGTGTGAGGATTACAATGATATATAGACTGTAGACACACGCTCAAAATATATCGAGATATTTATGTGTGTATATATGAGTAAGTGTTACAGCCATGGCACATGCCTCACGTGGCACCACTGCATCTGCACTCTGTCTTTCCATAAATAATGTAGAGGCACTGTGCCCGCTCAGAGCTGCGTTACTGTCAGCATGACGTAATGCCCCAACCACAACTCCTAATCAGAGCCACTGCCCTTTCAGAGCATCAAAGCACACAGCTTAAATTATTACACTGATTTCAGATCAGCGATCCAGAACAAAATCCATACCAAGGCTTTTACAGGAGACACTATAAAATCATTCAGTTACTTCAATTGGGACTGATGTCCCAGTTGTGCTAAAACACAGGTAGGTGCCATTAATATCCCACACCCCCCATTTTAAAGAACCGCTGTCTAAGTTGCACTACTACTGTATCTCACGCAAGAGCCTAAAATCAGATGTTTTTCAGTATTGCAGGTGATATGTTTTCCCATCTATTTCTTATATTCAGAACCAAGAGACACTAGAGTCACTTTCAAAACTGGCACAGGAACTCATTTGTCATACTGTTTTTCAGTCACAACATGTGAGTATTTTACTAAAACTATTAGCGCTGACAGTTACACCCATCGCACAGGTGTACATGTGTGAATATCCTATGAATCCTATGGCAATCATTGCTTCAAGCTCTCTAGCAGCTCCCACGAGTTTCTGTGATTCACTGGAACTATTTTTTGATTTTACGCACGTGGGAGGTTCAAAGTTGATTCTTCCACAATAAGAAAGCGAGGTCTGGTGAATGGAGCTACGCCCTGCAGCACTGAAAATAGCATTTTTCTAAGAAGGAAAACATTTTGATCACTTTGATAACTTTGAAAACAGCAATAATGAATTGTTCACGAATTGTTCGATTTATTTGTGAGGCTCAGAAAAAGACTTATACTACAGAGCTGGTGTATTCAGAATAGTGATTAAATTAAAACTACCTGTGCGTTCATCAGCTTGAATGCACGCTTTTCAATCAGGATCAAGTGACCATCGGTATAAACAGAATTATGCACTCCTTGTAATATACAACCATTTATTTTGTAACAATGCAGTAATTTGTATGTACAGGAAATTAAGATTAATACTAAATATGTGTTATAAAAACTTATTAGTTTTGTAAGTTTTCTGCCCTAGTAAGGTCTTCTATAATAACAGGAACTGCACAATATGGACCAAACTATCCCAAAGGGCACACAATCGTATAGGATTTCTTTGGATGTTGTGGCATTAAATTTTTATTTAATGGATGTGGTGGCATTTAACCGTCACTTGAACTCAGAGATCCAAACATGTGCACAAAGCCAGCTCCATGAACATATAGTTTACATGGGTTGCAGTTGAAGATCTTGACTGGCCTGTAATTGAGCTCTCAACCCTAAGCTGAGGGACATGCTGTATTAGGAAAAAAACAACAGCCATCATATCAGTCGCACTCTGTTTTGGGTTTTTTTATGGGTTTCTTATTCTTATCAATAAGACCACATGATGTTATGTTTAATTTCTCACATATAGTAGCAGTACATGATGATCCATTCTGCTTTAAAAAAAAATGTAATGTGTTGAGTATAATGCAGCACATGCAAAACCATTACATGTGAACGAACATAATAACTACAGTTTACTTGTCAATTACCACGAGAATGCCTTCAAGCACACAGCATCAAAAAACACAACACGTAGCTTATCTTAACGTGCTTCTCTGCACACACAGACGCTCTTAAAAGTCTTCAAAAAAGACGCCATTAGAGTATAAATAATTGCCACTTAAATGATTCATGTGCACCAAAAATCCCTGAGTGAATAAGCTCGCAAATTTCCGCCGTCTGATGATCAGACCGATCTTTAACTACACTCACGCACCATCTTCATGTTTCTCTGGTGTGTCATTATGGCATTGGCTTAAAAAGGAACTCATAAATTGGCTGATGTTCAAGAGAGCTTTTAAGAGGTGGCAGGGGATGATAAAATAAGGATGTGGCAACCGAAGATGATCGTGATAGGGGCATAGGGCAGACTGCTATTTTTTTTTTTTTAATGGAGGTGCTTTAGAGGTAACTGTAGTTAACCTTGGCTATTGAATGATAAAAGTTAAAAAACAAAATTGTGATTTTTTTTCTAACGTTTATCCATAGGATGAAACGAGCAGGGAAAATGAAATGAGGTGAATAATGGCAATAAAACAAGAACCTGCAGAAGATTTTGGTCAGTTGTTGCAGTTTATACAAACATATCAACGTGCATGTGTGTATGCATGTCAGAAAACGTGCGTGGCTTCAGACTAAGGTTTTAACCGCCTCTTGCACGACAGGTTGCATCTGCTTGCAAACCTGACAGACAGAAGGGGAGTGAGAGAAAGAGTCCAAGTCAACAAGTGCACACTTCTCAGGGCAGATGGGTGGCAGGAAGTCGAATTCAGCTGCTACACCGCTCTGTCGTTGCCAGGGAAACAGATTTCTCAAGGTTCCTGGGTAGGAGCCACTTGCAAACAGAGAGAGAAGGAAAAACACACACACAAACACACACACACATGCACACAAACTCACATCCCTGAACACCCCACAAAAAAACACTTCCATGAACGTAAAATGAAAAAAAAGAAAGTGCCAAGGCTACTGGATTGATTTCAGAAATATGCCTCATATCACATTGTGTAAATCCATGATCCATAAAGAAATTCACATCACCTGAATACCTGGTTTATCATGTTATGACAGAATAACGAGCAAAAACCTACACTACAGAGCAGAGTAATGATGATCGGTGCAAAATAATGGATGTAATAGATGTAAATATGTATGTTACAGCTTAGTGTAAATAGTGTAAGGTCACGAACCAAACAAATCGTTACTAAATATAGCTATTTCAAGCTATTTTCATGTTCCACTAAAGGTCTTAATCCTTGTATTTGCAGTTTTATTAACATGCCACTCTAATATCCTAATGGGACTCTAAATGAGTGCCTTATTTAAGGTAGGTGCACTTGGAGGATAAACAGTTAAGCCTATAGATAAAAGGCTTTAAGGCTTTTTTTGATTAGATCAATAGTTGGGTTGGTTGCATCAAATACATTTAAAAGTCACAACATTTCTTGTCATGTTTTTTACAAATAGAGGATTAAAAACGAGGTCACCGTACCTTAAATCAAAATGCTTCACGTGTGATAGTCACTGCACCCATACAAAGCCTGCTTTTCAATGACTGCTTTCTACATCAGTTTCATGAGCATGTGATTGGCGACAATATGGGTAAAATATTTACAGAAAAATCAGAAATACCAGAAATCACATTATGTGTCTGCGGTAATCCCCATATGGAATTCCAGCACTGGCAAACCCTTGTGTTGTAATTACTACTTGCCCTGTCTGGCACACCAATGCACCCATGCTATCAATTATACCCAACAAGAGCCCATTATGGCAACAATGGTGATTACTGTTGCGTGGTAAAAGAACATTTGTCACAGGGATCTGCGGAAGAGGACCAAAAAAAAAAAAAAAAAAGATGAAAAGAGAACGAAAAACAAAGGAAGAAAAATATGTGCTTAATGTACCAGACATAGAGGATGCAGCCAAGGGGTGAGAAAATCTACACTGTGCATGTGGATCTTAAGCAGGCGCAGTCGGAACTAATTTACCTCAGGCTGGGTGCCAGAAATAGTGATGCGCTGCGGATGACTGTGGCTCAGTGTGCTGGTGACGAGAAATTCTCCAGTACTTATCGTATCGGGAGATCTGACTATCAAAATACTCATTTTCAAGAAATTGAGATCAGGTTGATTTGAATGTTAATGTTGAAGCTTAGCTTGTTCACTTCAATTGGGGCAAGTCATATAACTGTACAATGTACTGTATATACATTGAAGGAGAGCCTTCCAAACCTTACATTTAATAACCGTTTGTGCTCATTAGAATGAAGATCAACTTTATTGTCATTGTGCAGAGTACAAGTACAGTACAGGGCCAATGGAATGCAGATGGCATCTAACTAAAAGTGCAAATAGAAATGTATATAAATAAATAATTCCGATATATATAAGGAGAAAGGTGCTTTATACATTATAAATCTTTCTTCGTCAGAACGCAGGGTCAGCCATGATACAGCACCCATGGAGCAGGGTTAAGGACATTGCTTAAAGGCCCAAAAGGGGCAGTTTGGCAATACTTGAACCCTGGACCTTCTGATCAGTAACCCAGAGCCTTAACCACTGAGCTCTCATATCGTATATACAATAACAAATTATAGTGTAAAGAAAGAATCTTTAAGAATGATACATTTATCCGTTTAAAACGGAAAAATCAACATCTTTATATCAGTCACCGTCTCATCACCTGAATTACACCTCGTGACCATGAAACCTAAGATTTATCATTGCCTCTTAACTCAAATGATCTCCTATCATATTCACTTGGTGAGGAAATTAACACTGATTCATAGTCAGTTCTCGTTCTGTAAATGTCTTTTTATTAGGTCAATTAGACATCAATCTTCTTTCTATGTGTACAGAACATGTAAAGCACACTTCTGTTTTGATAATGATGTGACGGAGCAAGAGCGTTGCAGACATTATAATAACTGCAATCTGAGCATCTAATTGCACTGAGCTAGTAACGTCTTCGATCTACCTTCTTGCCTTTTGGCATACAGCCAAACCAAGATTAGAAAATAGCCTAAATAAAAACAAGTGTACATCATTCAGACAAAATGTAATCATGTTTTCTAAATTTAGAGACATTGTAGTAGAGCTCCAGGGCTCAAGTCTGGTCTCAGGTTTTGAGACCGTGTCTGCATCGACTTGGACTCCTCTCAAACTTATTGGGTTTTGTAATTAGACTTAGGAATTGGTCTTGCTTGGTCTAGAACAAGATTTTGGGAAAATGGTGTAACGTAATGTCATGCAATTCCTACAAAACAAATTATTGATGCGAAGCATTAATTCATAAAAAAAAAAGGTTTTCTAGGTCTAAGATTTCCTTTTATTTGTACTTATTTGCACTCTTGACTTGGTCTTGGAATTAAAAATCATGAAAAAGATATTCTGGTCAAAACCAGATTCATTGTTGACAGGAGCAGCAGGCAGAAGGCCAGTGGGGACTCAACTGTTAAGACTCTGGGTTGCTGATTATAAGGTCAGGGCCGCCATTGACCCTGTGCTCGGACAACAGCTTTCTAATTAGCTAGATTATATGAAAAAAATAATTCACTGTGCTGTAATGTATATGTATTACGATAAAGGATTCTGCTACAGCAAAAAAACTACCGTATTTTCCGGACTACTTTTTTTCCCATGCTTTGAACCCCGCGGCTTAAACAACGAAGCGGCTAATATATGGATTTTTCCTGGGTTTTTCCCAGTTTCACAAGCTTCAAGCCAAAAAACTGAACCCCATAACATTAGACCAATGAAATTGCCGAACGGGTTCAGGTGAACCAATGAAACTCTTTATATAAAATCGCGCTCCCACTGAATCGGGCCGCACTACATCATAAATATGGATGATGTTCCTCTGACGTTTGACCTGCCGCTCACTCGGACTGTAAACAGGAAATGCGTATCTTTCGTCACGCTGAAAACAACCGGGCATGAAAAACGCACTTCACCTGTGTTCTGAGCTGCACGGCATCGGGAGAAAAGCTTCACCGATGGTGATTTTTAAACGCACGACGATGCCAAAAGAAAAACTCTCGAGAGAAATTGTTGTAAAAGGAAGGAGGAAGACAGTGAACAATGACTTTCTTGGTAGGCTACTGTTTAGATACTAGCCGTGTAAAAGTCACTGTCTTTCATTAAAGACTGTGTAAAGTTCATTAGTTTCAGTGTAGACGGCTTATAGACAGGTGCGGCTTATAGACAGGTGCGGCTTATTTATGTTCAAAATAAAAATCTTTGTCAAATTCATTGGGTGCGGCTTATATTTGGGTGCGCTTCATAGTCCGGAAATTACGGTATATTGATTGCAAACACCTTACCCTATATTTCTATTGTAAAATAGAAATATTTTATTTATTAAAATTGTTTATTTAACATCCATCGGTTGAAACACTATTCGTGGTTACTCAATGGTTAATGCTTCAGGGAGAAAGGATGGGAGATATCTGCTATCACTTTCCAGGAAAACCAAATGCACTATATCACTATAGATTCTGGACTAAAAGAAACTTACAGCAACCTATAGAAAGCACCTGCAACATTCTGGCACAATGCAGTGAGGCAGAAAAATCGGAATTTGTTTCTTGAAGCTTGCACTGCACTCAGATCAGCAGACATGTTCTTGAAATGTATAGAAATATCTTTTTATAACTTTCTCTACTTCAAATCAACCTGCTGACATGACCGTTTCTCTGCTACTGCCCCTCCCAAATCCATCATTTCAGTGGAATAGTTGATGCACTCGGGGTATTGTTAATTCATAGGAGCGTGTACGACACATGCATATGGATAAGCAGCATAATCGGTTAGAAGAATAAAGGAAAGTTTTTTTTTTCTCTCTAAAAAAAAAAAAAAAAAAAAAGAAAGAAAGAAATTCATTTGATGTGTAAAAGAACATACATAGATAGACACGGGTCCTAAACGTTGTCATTTTATGCCTTAATTTTGCTTTAAATTACGCCCCCAGTCAAAAAACCTGTTCCATCTATCTACCTGTCTGTCAGTCTGTCTCTCTGTCTGTCTGATTGTCTGGCTGTCTGTCTAGTTCTCTGTCTATCTGTATATTTATGTGTTGTAACAGTTTATACTGGTATAATCAATAAATAGAACTTGTCTATAGTGTATCTATAAATGTTTAAAAATGTCCAAATCACTGTAGCATAAGCAGAATAACTCATTGTCTGATGCATTGGCTTCCAAATACTGTATATAAAATAGATACACATCTAGTGTAATTGCATGTATGACATGTGAAAACCTAAATATATCTCCTGGCACTGTGACAAAAAAAAAACCCTAACTGATTATTTGCTTAAGAAAATGTATTTTAATGGCCACTATATAGGTCTTTCAACAGCATAAGCAACAGTGAAAAATATTCAGGCCAGCAGAACAGGGCAGATTCTGCCACAACCGTAGACGTGATGAGGAGACAGTGCAGCATGTGCACTGTTAAAAATAGATCGCAGTCTGATCCTTTGCAACACCAAACTGTTTCCATGGTAGCCAGCGGAAGATTAATGCGACTCCAGGCTCACTCTATAACATTTTTTTTTTTTTTTTTACTTTTTTTTCCCCCTTCAAGCATCTACTGGCCAGTGCGCAAGCTTCAGCAAGGACTCCATATATGTTCGCAAGCATGCATTTATATTAAATGATGGCTTGAATAAGACTGATGGCAATCGATTCTCAGGGCTTTCGTTCAATTGTGCTAAATATTCATCAGGGTTATTGAGCTGCATGTGCAGAGGAGTTCTGAGGGGCACTCTCACCTTTATAAACTTTAGATCCTGAGTCATTTTTCATCTTCATTCAAAATGCTATTCTTTAATGCCATTGTTCAAAACATAGAGGAGTCGTATCGATTATGTTAATTGCAGCTAGTCATGTCCACTGTCCTCAAACTCCTCTGTCTTATGAACTCCAGAAACCTGAGACTCATCCATAAAAGTACTGTAAATGTTTTCAATCTGAAATCATCAGTAATTAACATTTTGCTCAAAAAAACTATACTTGTTTGTCTGAATATTATAATGTGGAGTGTCAGTTCTCTCTGTATAGGATATGCCACAATCCTAACTACCGGTAATGTGCTGTTGTGGAAAATTAATGCACACGATGTTATTCAAGAATTCAGTTACGCTGTGATATAATGAAATGTAAACACCGTTAAATTAAAAACCACACATCTGGATTGGTTTGCTTTGAAATCACATTGTTATTTTATATTTTCAACATGCAGAAATGCAGATAAAAAAAGAAAAAAAAGTCTCAACTGGTCAACATCAGTTTGCAAATCTAACTTTTAAATGTAACTATTAATTGAATTCAAGAATAAAAAAAAAACATTTTATGGCTCTTTTTTTAAATTGCATTGTACATGTACACTCACTAGCCACATCAACAGGAACAACTGTACACCTGCTCATTCAAGCAATTATTCCACCAGACATGTGGTATCAGTGCAAAGTTTAAAAAAACAGATCAAATCAAGAGCTTCAGCTAATGTTCACATTAAACATCAGTATTTGTGAAGTGTCTGATCTCAGAGGCATGGGTTTTAATGCTAGATAAGCTAATTTAAGTATTTTGGAAACTGGTTTTATTCTAGGAATTTCATACACAACTGTAGAACAGTTTAAAAAACAGAAATATATGTGGTTGCTGTCATTTCTCCTTCATCTCACTATGTTGATATTTTATTGTATGGGATTATTACAGCACTACTGGGTTGAAATATTATGCTACATACTGCATCCTAGTCGTAAACCTAAACCTGAATCCAAAAATGCATTTCTTTCACTTAAAAAAACCCCACTTAAGGTCAGAAAAATGTCCTGTCACATTTTGTTTCTTGAATTACAATGTACAATTTTTGTAAAGTATGCTAACTCACGCACACACACACACACACACACACACACACACACACACACACACAC
>JAAIIK010000026.1:1897900-1913264 GCA_014706435.1 Silurus glanis
CACACACACACACACACACACACACACACACACACACACACACACTCACTCACTAATTCACTTCCTTCTTCACTCATTCACTAGAGCCTGCAATTTCTGATTAACATGCTCTAACTGAGCAGAAAGAAACGAAAGCAATTGGGCATGAATGTCAGTGAACTTTTGTGCTTTGTCCATGTCTTCAGGTTCCATGCCACTGACCACATCTAGGACTAATTAAAACTCAAGCAGCCCTCTAAGTGTGTATGTGAGAAAGGGTGTGTGTGTGTGTGTGTGTGTGTGTGTGTGTGTGTGTGAGAGAGAGAGAGAGAGAGAGAGAGAGAGACTTGGCACTTATGTCCGCCTGAGGATAAGGAACACCTCGCTGTCTCTAAATGTAAGATGCAACATTTCATCAACTAAGATAGACAGAGAGAGAGAGAGAGAGAGAGAGAGAGAGAGAGATAGAGAGAGAGAGAGAGAAAGTGGAGGGAGGCGACAAAATGGCACCTCTTAGTTTCTCACCAGCCTCACTGCTGCACCTCTGATGTACCTGGAAAAAAACTGAGAGACCAAAAATTGTGTGAGTGAGAGAGAGAGAGAGAGAGAGAGAGAGAGAGAGAGGGGGGGTTGCACCCTGCTTTGTGATGGAGATTTGCTGGAGTGCTGAGACCTCATGACCTTTATGTAACACAGCTGTACGGTGCTTTGCTGTAGTCATGTTGCAAGATGTACAGCTCAGCAACTCAAACTATATCCATTCATTTCAATTGCAGAATATATATATATATATATATATCAAAATGAACAAAATCTCAAAATGAACACGTTAACAACACATTAACGCAAATTAATTTTAATTCAATGCATTCAGCAAAATTAAAACATTCAACACAACACACATTTATTCATGACGTTCTTTCTTTACTGAGATATAAAAAAAACAACACTGAGGTCACATGGGGACACATGCGATACTCCTTTTTTATCTACCCTAGTTGTGGACTGGAACGAGTGAAGTGAATATTTCATGAAGTGAAATCTAACATGAAATATTTCAGATTATAAACAGCAATAAGAAACAACAGAGCTGAATGAACCGGACTTTATCCACTACTACAAGGCCCTTGCAGACTTCACATGGCTTAACGGGAATGGCGTTAAACAAGTGAGAATAAATATCCATAAAACTGTGCCAATTGGCACAACCGTAGATATGTGTGTCCAGTATATCCATGCCATAGAGAGGGTGTTTCCTGTGCCTGACTCATCTTGAAACATTGTGGAAGGTCACGTTTACACACAGATTATGCATATAGGAGCCATTGTTGTGTATTTGCATAAGTATGCATATTATAATGCCATGGTTGTGTATTTGCATAATCATCCTGGTGAGGCTTTAGGTTTTATAAATACATAAATGAGACTACTGTAAAGCACTTAACACTGACACCCAGCTGGCAGTGACAGATTATCTGTATTTTTAGAAAAAGCCCATCAAAAAGAAAATGATGTCCCCCACAGCTATTGACCTATCCTTAAAAGGCTCAATGGAAAAGCATGCTTTGGTAATGATTTATGATGCAGAATATCCAAGGATATACAGTTAAATATTTTATTCAGGGGTCAATCTGTCTGCTGGGGTTTCCTCAGATCTCTCACCTGCCCATAAGGTAATGAGGTACAGTATATGAGGTGAATGGGATAACTGTGTTGCTGGTGCTTGTTCGAATACCACATAAACTTAAAAAAAAAAAAAAAAAAAAAAAAAAAAAAAAATGCGATATGATGGTTTATCTCTCTCTCTCTCTCTCTCTCTCTCTCTCTCTCTCTCTCTATATATATATCTTTCTGCCTAAAGACACCAGCCAAATGCAGAATCATATATTGACCTGTCAAAGCTGAGCAATGATTGTATCTCTATTAATCAATAAAGGGCACAAGGGACAAAACCAGACACTTAAAGGAAAAAAAAAACAGAAACTAAAAATAGAATAAAAAGCAGTGTATACCGATTTCCACCCACATTCACGGGAATGGATACACATCCTAATCTTACTCAGGAAGTCTCTCAGTCAAGGGCAGGCCTCTGTCAAGGTCAGATGAATCACTTTGTCTTTATGGGCTCCACTGATGCTAGATAGAAAAAGTGAATCCAATAAATCATCCTCTTTTAACAGTTTTTATTAGCATAGCACTTTTGACAATAGATAGCTTGTCAGAAATTCTGGTGTAGATTTAGCTCCCTAATGAGAAAGCCAGAGATCACAGTGGGAAAGAATAACTGTCTGAGATGTCAGAGGAACTATTGTCAAATAGAACCCCTTTTTTTACTGGGTAACCCTGGACAGTGGGATCATAATTGTTTGTCTATATCAATTTGCTTCAAAGCCATTCTTCTGACCTTTAATTTATCCATCCATCCATCCATCCATCCATCCATCCATCTATTTTCTATTCCTCTTATGCTAAACAAGTTCACATGGAGCCCCTGGAGCCAATCCTAGGGAACTCAGGACTTCCCTGGATGGAGTACACCCATAGGCACAAAACCATCAAATTGGAACTGCCAACGAAATTGGAGTGCTCGAATGAACCCCTAAAGCATAAACAAAACAACAAAACAGGCAAACTTCAAAAACACTGCCAATGATTGTTTCAAACCCCCAGTCCCTCGAGGTGCCTGTGCCCCTGCCACAAACCCGAACCCAAAGTGTGTTGAAAGGATGGTCTTGGGATGAACACAGGACACTCCTTATGTCAGGCAGGTTTATCTACAAAAAAAAAAAATTTAGGGTATCTATGCCAAACCATTGAAAACATTATTCTTGAGTCGTCTGTTACTGAAATACTCAGAAGCCAACACTCTCCATTTTTCATGCATGGCTTTGCTATGATTAGACCCAAACAGTACAAGCTTATCTTGGGCTGACACATAGCTTAGGCTGCCAAACTTATCTATATGGATGAAGAAATGAAGCATAGAACACTTCGAGCCAAGCAAAGCAGCAGGTGCAAGCTCGCCATTTATCAAGAGACATACATCAAAGAGCCAAAAGAGATGAGGAAGCAACTCAGCCACTCGTTAAAATTCCAGGCTGTGTTGGTTTTGAGAGATGGCCTGAAGCTGGCGTGATGAAGGCTGAGGAAAATCAACGGCAAAGCATAACGTAACATGAAATCTGATGTCAGTAGATCATGACTTCGTCTGTAAACATTTATTAACAGTGCACATGCTTCGAATAGCCTATGCCTATACATCATTCTATGCATAAAACCTGTTAAACGAAGTTATTTTTGCGCATGAGGAAGTGCGTATATTTACTGAAAGAGCATTCACCGACTCTGATACTTACAACAGTTAAAATTTACAATAAAATTATAAAGAAATTAAATAAACCAGCCTACTGCATTATTAGTAGACCTCTGCCAGCACTTTCAGAGAGGCTGAAACAGGACCAGCAATAAAAACCTCGTTCATAGCCAAGTCATAACTTTCCAATGAATGAATGTCATCACTAGAAAAAAAAAAATTGGCGTTTCCTGAACAACTCTGAAATGACATGAACCGACTCTTAAATGTGGTCATATTGTCATATGCGGCGAAAAGATAACGGTACCGAGATATTTTCACAACAAAATGTAATTGGGGCAATAGATTGCACGTACATGAAACCTTCAATGAAGCCTTTTAAACGGAGGCTAATTGCCGTACATAGCAACCTGGAGATGTTTCTCTATGTGGTCATGTACAGCCAGAGCAATGTGTAGGATTTATCAGCATCGATTGTGTAAAATTTTGCATACGCACTTGTGATAAAAGCCAATTTTCTTGTGCAGACTGGGAGGTATTACACACTGAATTAGAGTTTGTTCTTTGCAAGTTTCCATAAATGAACAGCAGAACAGCAGCATGTCTCAAACCTTTGGTCCCAGTGGTGCCATTTTTTTTAATTCCCAGTAAGAGCACTGAAAAGTTTTCCTTTATAAATGTACAAAAGTTTTGCTCTACTTATTGCAATTATTTTTATTATGAGGTTTAAGACTTGATTTAAAGCACCACTATTGTTATCTATTAAATGCATTACACTCTCGGATACTTAAACGTTTGTACGGTTCTAAAGAGTTTCTATGTTGGGAAGATTTGGGGGTAAGATTAAATTTTGTTTATTACTGTAGTAATTAATAAAGTTACAATTAAATAACATTTTGGAATAGTATTTATTACCATCATTTTAGCCATGTCAAACTTAATATAGGATCCTGAAGCGACTGCCTTACACACAAAATGTCAACAAACTGTCTTATCCGTCATTAGGTTTTAATTATAACCCGATTCAGCACATCCGTCTGAAACATTGGTTTTAGCTGAGTACCCCAAATTCAATTATCCATCAAATATAGACAGGCATCTTGGCTTATACAAACCCCTTGTTTTCCAACATGTTCCATGATACTCCATAATAGTAAAGATTAGACCTACTGAAAGCAAGACAAGCAGTATCATCGAATCTGGTTTTCCTTGTGAGTACTCTGGATATTCACAGTTATACCTTGGGGGGACTCGTGAATTGAATCACTTGACTCAGCAGACGGTGTCTTTACTATGACTGAGAGGAAATACATCTCTCAGCCGTCGAGTGATATTTTCTTCTCCATTGATTTTTAAGTTTAGTGACTCACCTTTCTGGCAACATCAATATGAATATGAGAAGTGATGTAATGTTGGGGGGGGGGGGGGGAGAGTAATGCAAACAGAGGGTTTCCCATTTATATTTCTACAGAGAACAACTTATAATCCTTTATCGTTCACTGTAGCAAATGAAAGGTGCACTCGGCATGAACCACCCTCTGAGGAAATATCCGAATGTAGCTGCTGATTGCTTTTCAAGGCTGTGATTTGCACGGCAGAGTACATTAAAACCCTTCGCAGCCCAAGAACAGAATGGTGGATGATAATACAAGCTGGGAACCGTAACACACACACACACACACACACACACACACACACACACACACACAATTATCCAGCAATCTGGTGCTCATTGACATGTTTCAGAGCCAATGCCATGGTCAAGAGGTGGGACAGTATGACTATGCCAGATCTAAAAAGAACAGAAATGTCTCTTCATCTTCATCTTTATGTCACCCATGAAATCCATCTTGTCACCTTCTGTTGTACAATCATTGTGATTTCTAATGCCATATTTATAAATATAAAAATGTATAATGCTGTACAAGGCTTGTACAGTACAGTTATATGGTAATCAAACCTAAATCTAATGCAGGAAACTTCCCTCTTCGTGGTATGATGTAATTACTGCATATTAGCAAAGCCAGCATTATTGACTTTGCGATTCTCTAACAGCAGTCTAAAATTAGCTAACTGGTTAGTAGATATCTGAATAATTGATTGGCGCCTGTTTTAATGGCTCGGAATAAATAGCCAGAGGAAACAATACATTCAGCAGACAACAGTAGAGTGAAGTGCTGGACCTATAATGTTTGCCTCAAGCATAATTTAACAAGTGTAGCTTTGCTCTGAAATTCAAACAATAACAAACATCCAAGATACCCATGTAGCAAAGACTTCTGGCCCTGATTTGACATGAAGCCGGCACAGATGGCATTCAGCCGGCCACTGGCATGTGAACCGAACATGGCCCGGTTATGGTGGAGATTGAACCTCTTTAAGGTGGCAAAGCAGATATGGGCCAGTTCTTAAGTGTATTATTTCTCCCAGATGTGAAATATAGAACTGTGGGCCACATATATGTCTTATCCCTCAGTTAAAATGTCATTTCAGGTATATCAGATAGCAAGGTTTTCAGGTTAATACACATTGACAGGTCAATATTTTCATACACGCAGCTGGTTCTCCTATTTCTGTTTGCAACGTGAGTTTATTGCTCTCTATCAACAAGGTTTCATCCAACAAATAATTGTAATTATTCAATGGTAATTAAATTATAAAGCCCTTTATAATCTATAATAACTTTAAACGTATTTCATATTTGCTCTAAAGCCTTTCATGCACAAGACAAGGCCAATTTTTACACATATTTCTTCTCTCTTAAAATGTCCTATTATGGCAAATAAATAAATAATAATAAAAAAATGATAATTAAAAAAAATGGTTTTGCAGTTTTTACCTCAATGAAGTGTCACACACTTAATCTTGTACCTTTCTCTTTTTGTTCTATTTGAAAATATATTTTTCCTCAGTTGAAAGTGTGTAATCTTGCGATTTAGCTGGTTGGTTGGGTTAATGTCAATTAAATCTAGTTGAAAAAACTACTCCCAGAACCAGTGCTGTCGAAGAAGTGGGCGGCCACTAATGCACTCTCGGGGCTGCACTTCACTTTTTTCAATATATTTAGTTTGACATTGCTTTTTAGAATTATAGAGTTAGTATGAGTTAACATCGACAGAAAGTTGTTTCAGCGGTTGTGAGGAGGAACCACCTGATGTCTGCGGCCACAGAAAAGGAAATCGATTCCACCATTAAAAGATGGCTATATCTGGGCACGGATAGTGATGGTGGCAGGAGAGAGAGGATGAAGAGAAAAGAGCGTCAGGAGAGTACAACAGGATAACGGACTTGTGACTTGTTTGGATGTTGAGTTGTGCGCACAATGCCGCTTGTTCATGAACTGAAACGAAGATGGTCAAGAGCTTTTTGAAACATCGCATTGAAATTCAAGTATTGTTTGTTTATAAAAATGCAACATTTTTTTGTTTAAGTGTAAAACAATAAATATTTGTTTCAGAATACTGTTGTTGTTCAGGCACTTTTCATCTGGGCCACGGGTGTGTATAAAGTAGCTACCGTAATTTCCGGACCATAAAGCGCACCCATATATAAGCCGCACCCTCTGAATTTGACAAATATTTTTATTTTGAACATAAATAAGCCGCACCTGTCTATAAGCCGCAGGTGTCTACATTGAAACTAATGAACTTTACACAGGCTTTAACGAAAGACAGTGTCTGTTACACGGGTGAAATATGTTGCGCTTCCTTTAGGAGCATAGCAGTATTTTGGGAATAGCCTGCTGCCGCATTTTTCCGCTATTACTGCATGTGTGGAGACCGAGGAATATGTCCTTATTATTTTCTGATGCTCAGTTCTAAGTTTCTTTGACTAACCCGTAACGCTGTTGCCAAGAATAATAAAAAAGCACGAGTTTTGGAAACCTGTCTGTGCTTATATGATTTCTGTTGCAACTGGAGTTAGTGAGCTATCCCTTCACCCTGACTCAACGCGTTACAACGGCTTGTATCTAAACAGTAGCCTACAAAGAAAGTCATTGTTCACTGTCTTCCTCCTTCCTTTCACAACAATTTCTCTCGGGAGTTTATCTTTTGGCATCGTCGTGCGTTTAAAAAAACCTTTTTTTCTCCCGATGCCGTGCAGCTCAGAACACAGGTGAGGTGCGTTTTTTCGTTTCCGTTCGGAAATTTCATTGGTCTAATGTTATGGGGTTCAGTTTTTTGGCTTGAAGCTTGTAAAACCGGGAAAAACCCAGGAAAAATCCATAAATAAGCCGCTTCGTTGTTTAAGCCGCGGGGTTCAAAACGTGGGAAAAAAGTAGCGGCTTATAGTCCGAAAAATACGGTAGATTAAAGTTTTGTTGAGGCTGACATGTGGAACCAACTTGTTTGGTCCTAAATAGGTCCAGAATAGGGCCAGCTATAGTCATACATTTGGCTGAGATATAACTATGCCATGTGTGGCCCGAGTTCTGGCAACCAGACCTGGTCCAGTCGTGTACCGTAATTCATCTTTTTTTTGCAGAGTGTAAGTGGTTGTGTTTCCAATCAGTGGGCCAGACCAATTTTGCTATGTGAGTACTATCTCAGGCATGCTGGAGAATGCTATCTGGGAAACGAGCTATGTAAAGTCATGTTTTTCCGAATGCCTGGGTCGGATGAGCTAGATAAATAATGCATTAGCTGGCCCTTTGTCACCAGAGTGCCCTTTTTATATAGACAGGCCAAGAAAAGGGCTTCAGAGAACGTAATATTTGGCAAATGTATCTGGAGAGCATAAGAGCCCATTATGAGCTGATCTAAAAGAATAGAATAGATTACTATCCTCACATTTCCATAACACTGACAGATAAGGCTCCCGTTTTGAATAAAGCTGTGCATCGGCTCGGCCATCGCCGTTTCGAACACCTAAGCCCAAGGTGTGAATAAATCAAAAACGGATTGTCTGAGCCTTGATGCTTATCACAGAGTAATAAGGCAGTGAATCAGGCGATCAAAAGTGGATAGCGTTGTAAAAGAGCATCTGTTAGGAACTGCGACGGGGATTTGGACGTGCCGTTTATCTTCCGATGTGATTGACCTATAGTTTCCCAGTCCATTAAACAGAACCAGAACTGTCACTCAAAAAAAAATTAAAAAACACAACCCCCTCCAAAAATCTCATTTCAATAACTGTACAAGAGCTGTATCAATTAAATATATCTTCATGGCATCCCTGCTTGCTTTAATACCTCGTATAGCAGCACCACTTTTCCACTAGCACTGGAGACTTCAATGGTATAAAAAATAGAGTATATTTTTAAGGTCGATGTGTTTGCCGTATGCCTAGTGACACGTAAATATTATGAAAGCGTTCACAGTCAGTCTTAAGAGATGTCTGTAGCGCAGCAGTGAAGCTGACAGCTGAGCCCTGAAGCTAGAGGTTTTGTGTTCTGCTGCCAGCTGATAGACAGGTCTGAATTCAACATACAGCTCTGGGAAGTGAGTCCTGCATGATCAGCCTGAACAGCGCAGCTGTCTTAGGCTCTAGAATCCGCCACAGAATATTGATATTAGCATATAACATATAAAATCTGATGGGGTAGCACCCTGTTGCTACTTGCATTATTCCTTTTCAAAGGCAAATACGTTTGACTCAACGCCTTCGCAGGCTGCAAAATGTTTTGAGCGAATTCATTAGAAGCAAAATCTCCATAAGCGTAATATCTTGCATTTCAATCTTGCAGGCATTAAGTATGCTCCAGAAATATTGGCACCCTTGGTGAAGATGACATCTACTCACTACTTTACACTGAAATATGAGAGACATGTAATTGTAATTCTCACAAGCACATATAAGAAAATTTGTATAAGATGCACTTTTTAAACCGAAGCACAATGATTTGCACCCCTAGAAATACCAATAGACAAAATGGAACTGAAGTATGGTCTCTTTTCTACCGGGTGTATAAAAAGTCAGGAGCCAGAGTAAAACCACATAAAGTGAATTATGGGCTTTTTTGTTTGCTTAATATATTTGGATCAACATATTTGCTCAACATATGCACATTGATTAAAGACTTTTCAGACACCCAGGATTTTTCCACTGAATGTTTTCCCTAATTCCCCCACCAGTCAGGTCTCTAATGCTCATGCTTTGTCGCATGTCAGTATAACATGCAATGCAACATGCATGAGCTCACAGAAGCCTATGATTGTCCAGTGTTGCTGCGATAAATAAGAGAAAGCCACCTGTCGAACCCTACGAATTTGCTTAAACTTGTGATGCTAGGACACAAAGAGCGAATGCTTTTCTATTGCTCCACTTTGAAACAACAAAAAGCCACCCAATAACCCCCAAACACAGACACACACACACATTTCTATTGTAATCTCCACTTAAACGTTTACATACATCTTTTAAGCAGTGTTTGTCCCTGTGTGCCTTGGGTATAAATATGAGGTGACACACAGGTAACGTTCCCTTAGGCATTCATCACCTTGAGAAAGATTATAAAATACAGCAATGAAATGGGAAAACAAAACTGTGTTGACTTCCATAAATCTGGCAATACTTTAAAACACTGTTTAAAAGAATAGCTTGAAAATCCCATATTCACTGTTAAATAAGAAGGTTAAACAATCTTAGCTGTAATGATTCAGTCTGGAAGCAGACGCAAATCTATTTTGCCCCACACACAGTCAGGAGCATGGTTAGAGAGGCAATAATTTCTCTAACAAACACAGTTTGAGACTTACAGAAAATGGTTCTAATGTCTCTAAATGTATAATTGGACAATTATATAAAAAAGGTATCAATAAAAGAAAACTAGGACAGGTGTTTGGGGAAGAAAATACACTGAATTAACAGCTTTATTGCTACTGCTGGAGTCTGGCAAGTTTAGTATAATGTGGCTACACAAACTATATATATCTCAATATGTAAACATGCAAAGTAAATCATTTAATAGGAAACGACAACTTTCTTGGGCAACATTTAATCACTAATCAGATGTCCCTCCACTAAATCTGCTAAACTGATGGTTGGAAATGTTGCATAACCTGTGATGTTTAGCATCATTGAAACAAAATGTTTGCTTCTAACAATGGCTGTCTTACACACTATATAAATATATGTGACAAAACAGAGCTGCAGTTCTATAGGGCTAAGGAATCGACCTCATACATGGATCTGTATATTCTCAGTCTGGGCTCTTTATTGATGTTTTCTGCTCCATTTAAGCACTGGAGTTAAACAACATACAGGATATTGGTTTTGTGATATAAACACTGTATAACATGCTGTAGGAACTCTCCAAACATGAAAAACGTTTATACAAACTTTTTCTTTGACGGAATCTGCATCTGAGTCCATGACAGCATGGACTTTGAAAAGGAATTGCTTCCAGCTTCTTTATCCCATTGTCACATTCAAGACCAAATTAGTTTCTAAGCTGGACAGCATTCGTTCACTAAAATATTAAAAAGAAATATATATATATATATATATATATATATATATATATAGAACGTATCCAACACAGGGTTACCTATCCCAGAGAACTTGGAGCACAAGGCAAGCGACACTTTGGATGGGAGTGCCATCCCAATAAAGGCACCACTTCCAACACACACACAAACACTACAGACAATTTAGAAACACCAATCAGCTGACAACAAGTGTCTTTAGACAGGGAAAACCCCTGGGAGAACAGGAAGAACACAAGGACATAGTGCAGAGGCAGGGTTCAAACCCCCAACCCATAAATATCATAAATAATATTTGATTTTATAATACAGTGCATTCAGAAAGTATTCAAAACCCCTTCACTTTTTTACATTTATTGTTGCAGCCTTATACTATACTACAAATACGAGTTATTTATTTATTTATTTATTTATACATTAAAGAACCTGAAATATCATGAGTACATAGGTATTCAGACCCTTTGCAACAAGCCTTGGAAATGAGCTCAGGTGCCTCTTGATTGTTGCTGAGATGTTTCTACAGTACACCTTGATTAGAGTCTACCTGCATGATTTGGAAAGGCACACACTTTTCTATGTAAGGCCTCACAGCTGACAATGCATATCAAAGCAAAAACCAGACCATGAGGTCAGAGGAACTGCTTGCAGAGCTCAGCGACAGGATTGTTGCAAGGCTTGGAGTTTGCAAACAGGCACCTAAAGGACTCTCAGGATGTGCGAAACAAGGTTCTCTGTTGAAACCGAGATTGAATTGTTTGGTCTCAGTTCTAAAAGTTATGTCTGGAGGAGATCAGGCACTGCTCTTCACCTGCCCAAAACCATCCCAAAAGTGAAGCATGATAGTTGCAGCATCCTGCTGTGAGGGTTTTTTCTGCAGCAGGGACTGGGCAACTGGTCAGGGTTGAGGGAAAGCTGAATGGAGCAAATTTCTGAGATATCCTAAGTAAAAACCTGTGCCACAGCGCACAGGACCTTAATCTGGGTTAAAGGCTCACCTTCCTACATGACAACAACCCTAAACACACAGCAAAGACAACACAAAAGTAGCTTATGGACAACTCTGTGAATGTCCTAGAGTGGCCCAACCAGAGCCCTGACTTCTACCCTACTGATCCTCTTTAAAGAGACCTGAAAGTGGCTGTCTACCAACGGTCCCTATCTAACCTGACCCAGGTTGAGAGGATTTGCCATGAATAATAGCAGGAAACCCCTTAATCCAGGTGTGCAAAGTACCCAAAAAGACTTGAGGCTGTAATTGTTGCCAAAGGTGCTTCATCTAAGTAATGAGTAAAGGGTCTGAATACTTATGTACATGTGATAGTTCAGGTTTTTTTATTTAAATAAATATACAAACATTTCTAGAATTCTGTATTCACATTGTCATTATTGGGTACTGAGTTTAGATTAATGAAAAAAAGAATTGAAATGATTGTAGTATCAGACTGCAACAAAAAACATTGAAAAAAGTGTGTGGTTGGTGGTCCTGAATACTATCAGAATTCACTCTAAATATAAAATATGAATTCATGCCAGTTTTAACTTTGCCTATGCCTAGATCTCTTCCAAACCTTGCATTTAATGAACATTCAAAATTCAACAGTGCTGCTGTTACAAATATTTTATAATTTATTTTGTGAAATGTGGGTGTTGACTAAAAAAAAAAAAAAAAGGATAATCGTCATGCTGTTAAACCTCTTTTTCTTTGGATTCTACTTGAAACCTTCTTCATGCGAACCGCAGATAGGATGAAGTCTGTACCAAATTCATAACAACTACGAAACCTAATAGAAAAATATCGCACACACAACAAATTGTACAGACACACTAATTAAATAAAACAAAGAAATTTACACATAATTTAAGTGCCTTTTACATTTTTCTAATTTTTTTAATTCACATCTCTATTTCTCTGCCCCAGTTAACTCTGAAGCTCATTATTTACTCTACTGTTTAGTTAATGCTAACAGCCTGCAATAAAAAAGGAGCTTCAGTGGGAAAAAAAAACCAAAGAAACTTCTGGAAGCAATTTCATAATGTGTTACACTCAGCAACCCAAGATTAATCTTGAATAAAATATACTCATATCCCAAAATATTTATGTTTTGGAGGGCTGTGTGTGTGGTATATAATCGGGGTGGGTGGGTTATAAAGTTTTGCTTTAAACCAGCTTGAATAAAACAATTAAATGTAGCAAGAGAGAGGAAATCTATCAACCTGCACCACATGGTTGGTCATGTAGAAAAAGCAATTTGCTCTGTTGTGTGCAAATTTTGTTCAAACCAAAAGCCACTTAGAGAAGAGTCTATTATTTGTAGCTTGTAATATGGTAAAAAAAATCCCCGTTAAAGTCCGATGTCTTTCCAACACATGGTCGTTTTCAGCTTGCCATGTAGAAATAGTATATTTAGAGAGCTATATTTAAAAATATGCAAAATTATAACACGACAATGCAAATGCAAACGACATAAGACAACAGCACAAACAGCTGGCTCTGACAGATCCTCAACCTCAACTGCATTGTTCATGTTCGTAATTGCTAAGTGGAATGACGATTATATCCTGCTTGCACAGTTACTGTTTTTTGTGTGTACTATTTCCCAAATTGTAAAAGACTTTACACCTAAATGAATGGGCTGCCTTAATAAACAACCATAGTAACATTGAGTTACAGTAGCAGACAGTGGGAGAAAGCTCTTGTTAGACCCTAATTCACCTAAATGGGCCAAATGAATGATTTTTGCAAGTCATTTAGCATATATGCTGAGGTTCCCTGGTGGTCTAGTGGCTAGGATGCGGCGCTCTCGAGCCCCGGTCAGGGAACCAACCCCAGCTATTAGGGTTGCACAAGCCTTAGTGCCGGTCCCAAGCCCGGATAAATGGGGAGGGTTGCGTTAAGAAGGGCATCCGGTGTAAAAACATGTGCCAAATCAAACATGCGGATGATCCGCTGTGGCGACCCCTAACGGGAGAAGCCGAAAGAAAGTTTATTTAGCGTATATGCTGCATATGGCAGAGGCTGAGGCACAGGATGAATTTGACTAACGATAAAATGATAAAAAAAAACAAAAAAAAAAAAACAGCAGTAATACTATCAGCTTTATTATTAGTGAAGACATGGCACAAGTCTCATGTCATTTTTTCTTTCTGTCTGTGTCTCTAACTCTCTCAACAACAATACCTCAACTCTAGCTCTTAATCCATTCACACATGGCTGACCAGCATTTCAGATACACAAACCATTAAAAAAAAAAATAAAAAAATCTCCTGCACAGACAAACATCAGCATGACTTCCACTGACCATATTCATTTAGCACTGGAGCATTACTACACCCACAAAACTCCAAACTTAGTTCTTGTACTTGGCGTCATAGTTGCAGGAGAGATTTTGAGAGACCGAGGACTCTCGGACGGCTTGAAAAGCAGTATGAGATTAAAAGCAGCTTTCCCTAATGGACTGCTTAATGGACTTTTCATTTACTGATGAGACTCCAGGCACTGAAGATGGGTAAAGTTGCTGTGAGCAAAAGGTGGAACGTGACACGAGAGCAATAGCATGCGGAGAAAGTTGTGCAGCTCATTACCATGCCGTCTGAGCAGGAGATGGGAAGTTTGAGACTGTCTGAGACAGTAGTTGGAAGATCTAGTGAGAATCATTTTTTTATTTAAATCTCTTGAGTTCAATCAACAGCACAAATGACCACTGGCTATAAACTGCAAAATCACACACAACAATGGGAGTATCTGTGCTACATGATAATAAAGTGTCAGATCACAAAATCAGATTACAATGTGTGCTGCAAAAGTTACCTTAAAACAGTGCTGCTCTGTTGGCTACCCAACTGGCCAACAGCAATTTCACTTTACATCTTTATCATCTTAAGGATTTTTAGACGCACCTCTGCACCATTAGTACACACTTTTCACACAGTTGCAGTTCACACATGAAGTTTTCCGCTAACTAATGCCAAATGTTTAACCCCCTTTTTTCATGTATAGCTGTATTCAGGTTTGTCAGCAATTAATTGCTAAACGATTATGGGGTCAAACGATTGCCAGGTTCAGAGCTGTCTTAAGCAGTGGTGTAAGAATTTCTGGTTGATTCAAATTATTACAATACCTGCACACAAGGTATGCAAGGTTTAATTGTGCGTATCAGGAGTTTTTCGATACCTTCTACACAGCCCACTTGCCTACAAGTGTGCTTTCCCATGAACAGTTTTAAGTCTGAATGAATAGAACAGTGGTGAGTTTTCCACTGGAGTATAATTTACATTTATTTGTTTGTCAGATATTTCTAAGTTAATTACCATTAATTGAGCTGAACAGATACCTGGTAATCCACAGCCCTAACCCATAAACATTCATGTGGAAGATTTTATTCTTAATAGTTATGTCAGTTAATTAGTTTCAAACCATGTAATGTAAACGGTTTCAGCTAGAAAACCAAACCACCACCATTCTAACAAAGTGTGAGTTATCTAGCTAGCGATAGCAGCTAGCGACACTCAGTTTGGCCTGCTATTCTGCCATTTGTATGCAGACAAATATCACTTTATAATACATGTTTTAGTTTTAGTTAGGGCTGATATTGCTATCATAATTAATACTGCACCACTGTCAAATTTATTTCATCTTGCCAGGGAA
>JAAIIK010000026.1:1918264-1940764 GCA_014706435.1 Silurus glanis
TAGCTGATATGATGGAGAGGAGAAAGGTAGATATGTTGTGTGTTCAGGAGACCAAGTGGAAAGGGAGTAAGGCCAGGTTTACCTAGGAATAAACGATTGGTGATTGGGGCAGACTTTAATGCACATGTAGGTGAAGGGAACAGAGGTGATGAGGAGGCCATAAGGGGAGGAATGTGGAAGGGCAGATGGTGGTAGATTTTGCTAAAAAAGATGGAAATGGCAGTGGTGAATACTTATTTTAAGAAGAAGGAGGTTCATAGGGTAACATATAAGAGAGGAGGAAGGTGCCCACATGTGGACTATGTTCTATGTAGGAGATGCAACCTGAAGGAGATTGGAGACTGTAAGGTGTTGGCAGGGGACAGTGTAGCTAAACAGCGTCGGATGGTGGTCTGTAGGATGACTATGGAGGTGAAGAAGAAGAGGAGGAGAGTGAGGACTGAAAAAAAAGAATAAGATGGTGGAAACTGAAGGAGGAAGAGTGTAGTGTGAGGTTCAGGGAAGAGGTCAGACAGGGGCTCGGTGGTGGTGAGGAGGTGCTGGATTATTGGGAAACTACTGCAGAAGTGATAAGGGAGACAGCTAGAAAGGTACTTGGTGTGACATCTGGAAAGAGAAAAGAAGACAAAGAGACGTGGTGGTGGAATAAGGAAGTGCAGGAAAGCATAAGGAGAAAGAAGTTGGTGAAACAGAATTGTGATCGGCAGAGAGATGAGTAGGCAGGAGAACATGGAGATGAGGCAGCAGGTGAAGAGGGATGTGGCTAATGCCAAGGAAAAGGCATATGAGGAGCTGTATGAGAGGTTGGACACTAAGGAAGGAGAAAAGTATTTTTACCGATTGGCCAGGCAGAGGGACCGAGCTGGAAAGGATGTGCTGCAAGTTAGAGCAATAAAGGATTCAGATGGAAATGTGTTGACTAGTGAGGAGAGTGTGTTGAGAAGGTGGAAGGAGTATTTTGAGCAGCTGATGAATGAGGAAACTGAGAGAGAGAGAAGGTTGGATGATGTAGAGATGGCAAAGCAGGAAGTGGATAGGATTAGTAAGGAGGAAGTGAGAGCAGCGATAAAGAGGATGAAGAGTGGAAAGTCGGTTGGGTCAGATGACATACCAGTAGAAGCATGGAGATGTTTAGGAGAGATGGCAGTGGAGTTTTTAACCAGGTTGTAAGATGAGTAGGTGCCTCAGGAATCGAGAAGGAGTTTGCTTGTACCGGTTTTTAAGATTAAGGGAGATGTGCAGACCTGCAGTAACTACAGGGGAATAAAGTTGTTTAGTCACACCATGAAGTTATGAGAAAGAGTAGTGGAAGCCAGGCTGAGAAAAGAGGTGATCATCTGTAAGCAGCAGTATGGTTTCATGCCGAGGAAGAGCACCACATACGCATTATTTGCTTTGAGGATGTTGATGGAGAAGTATAGAGAAGATCAGAAAGAGTTGTATTGTGTGTGTGTGGATTTAGAGAAAGAGTACGCAGGGTGCTGAGAAAGGAGTTGTGGTATTGTATGAGGAAGTCTGGTGTGTCAGAGAAGTATGTGAGGGTGGTGCGGGACATGTATGAGGACAGTGTGACAGCAGTAATTTGTGCAGTAGGAACGACAGACTGATTTAAGTCGGAGGTTGGACTGCATCAAGGATCGCCTCTGAGCCCTTTCTTGTTTGCAGTGGTGATGGACAGGTTGACAGACGAGGAGACAGGTCAGACAGGAGTCTCCCTGGACTATGATGTTTGCGGATGATACTGTTATTTGTGGTGAGAGTATAGGGAGCAGGTTGAGAAGAGCCTGGATAGGTGGAGGTACACGCTGGAGAAAAGGGGAATGCAAGTCAGTAGGAGTAAGACAGAGTACATTTGTGTGAATAAGAGGGGGGACAGTGAAGTGGTGCGGTTGCAGGATGAAGAGGTGGAGAAGGTGGAGGAGTTCAGGTACCTGGGGTCAACAGTGTAAAGTAATGGAGAGTGTGTTTGAGAAGTGAAGAAAAGAGTGCAGGCAGGGTGGAGTGGGTGGAGAGGAGTGGCAGGAGTGATTTGTGATAGAAGGATATCTGTGAGAGTGAAAGGGAAAGTTTATAGGACTGTGGTGAGACCTGCGATGTTGTATGGTTTAGAGACAGTGGCATTGAGTAAAAGACAGGAGGTGGAGCTGGAGGTAGCAGAACTGAAGATGTTGAGATTTTCATTGGGAGTGATGAGGATGGACAGGATTAGAAACAAGTTTATTAGAGGGACAGTGCATGTAGGACGTTTTGTGGACAAAGTGAGAGAGGCCTGATTGAGATGGTTTGGACATGCGCAGAGGAGGGACATGGGATATATCGGTAGAAGAATGCTGAGGATGGAGCCACCAGAAAGGAGGAAAAGAGGAAGACCAAAGAGGAAGTTTATAGATGTGGTTAGGGAAGACATGCAGGAAGTTGGTTTGATAGAGGCAGATGTAGAGGACAGAGAAATATGGAGACAGATGATCCGCTGTGGCGACACCTAATGGGAGCAGCCGAAAGAAGAAGAAGAAGAAGAGGATTGAGACACCTGAATTTCCAGTCACATGTGGTTCTTTCTCAAACTGTTGGAGCCACACAATTGTATAGGATGTATGTGGATGTGGGAGCATAAATTAAACTACATAGCCGGCACCTTGAAGATATAGTTTACATGAGTTGCAGTGGAAGATCTTGCATGGCCTACTATAGAGCTCTGACCTTAATCCTACTAAATACCTTTGGGATAAGATACTGACGGCACCCCAGGCGTCATCAGCTTACATCAGTACCTGACTTTAATAACAACTTTGAGGCAGAACGAGCACAAATTTCCACAAACACACTTCTCTAATGTTCTTGTGGAACATCATCTCAGTGGAATGGAGGATATTATAACATTAGATGGGAAAATAAATGTGGAACGAGATAAAAAAAAAAAACGAACTACGAATAGTTGAGACATGGCTTACAATGGTGAAAAGTGAAGAATGGTATCAGTTTTGGGTAGTTTACTGTAATTTGTATTATTGTATTAGTACTGTAATCTTCTTCTTCTTTCGGCTTCTAACATTAGGGGTCGCCACTGCGGATCATCCGTCTCCATACCCCCCTGTTCTCTACATCTGCCTCTTTCAACCCAACTACCTGCATGTCTTCCTTCACCACATCCATAAACCGCCTCCTTGGTCTTCCTCTTTTTTTCTCCTTCCTGGTGGCTCCATGCTCAGCATTCTTCTACCGATATACCCCATGTCCCTCCTCTGAACATGTCCAAACCATCACAATCTCACCTCCCTCACCTTGTCTCCAAAACGTCCTACATGCACCGTCCCTCTAATAAACTAATTTCTAATCCTGTCTATCCTCGTCACTCCCAACGAAAACCTTAACATCTTCAGCTCTGCTACCTCCAGCTCCACCTCCTGTCTTTTACTCAATGCCACTGTCTCTAAACCATACAACCTCGCAGGTCTCACCACAGTCCTATAAACTTTCCCTTTCACTCTCGCAGATATCCTTCTATCACAAATCACTCCTGCCACTCTTCTCCACCCACTCCACCCTGCCTGCACTCTTTTCTTCACTTCTCTAACAGTATTAGTACTGTAATAATTTAACAAATTGCAATATTTATATACGGTATTTAACAAACGTACACCCCTCACATTTCAGCAACTATTTTAGTATTTCTTCTCAAGGGACGATACTATAGAAATGAAAATTGGACATATGTTAGAGTAGTCACTGTGCAGCTTGTATAGCAGTACAGATTTACAGTCCTCTGAAAATAACTCAACATACAACCATTATTGTCTAAATAACCAACAAATGTAAGCAAACCCTAAGTAAACATGTAAAAACTGTGTCTAAAGTGTCAATATATCAAGCACCATTGTTATCCAGCACTGTCTTAATCCTCCAGGGCATGGAATGGACCTTCCGCTTCTGCAACCTCTAAAGCAATGCTGCAGCACTCATGCGTCTGTTTTTTGAAGCAGCTTCTGCATCTGACGCACAGCACAAGGACTCAACTTCTTTGATCGACTCTTGTGAGTGGAACCCGTCTTGGAAAACCTCTGTATGACCCTGGCCACTGTACTGTAACTCAATTTCAGGGTCTTTTTATAGTCTAGGCCATCTTTGTGGAGAGCAACAATCCTAATTCTCAAATCCTCAGAGAGTCTTTGCCATGAGGTGCCATGTTGAACATCCAGTGTGAGAGAATTGTACTCAAAGCACCACATTTTAACTGCTCTAATTCAAGATACACAAATCTGTATGGTCCTTTTAAGCAGACAAAAACATGAACATGATGAACAGGACATGTGACTTTGCATGGTTACATGACATACAGCTGTTATTACTTAGGGTGTACTCACTTTTGTTGGCAGTTATTTTGACAATAATAGCTGTCAAAAGCTAATAGTTATTTATCATATATATATATATATATGTACAATTTATTTTTCTTTGCCCAATGCTTTAATAATTTTCATTATTTTTTAATAATTTTCTTTCAATTTTAACTCCATTACACTCGCTTTTCCTTGTAAAATACATAAATTGTGTTAAATGAGAAAAGGAGTTCTTTATATTTAATCAGGCGAACTGTTCATTTATCAAGTACAGCAATGGTCTATTTTTCCCCCCATCTGTACTGAATACAAGTAATTTATTGTTTTTTTTGCTCAAAAGTTTTAAAATAGATATAGATCCTGCAGTTTCTGTCAGCTCTTTGGAAGGGTTGCCAGGTTTCCAGCAAACTTCCTTTTTCTTTGCCCAATGTTTGAGCGAAGAAAAAAACACTTTCTTCTGTTTCTCTGTCTGAACAAACAATGTGTTCACATTAGTGGTGTACATTTCAGAATTCCAAAAGATTCTATTTTGCATTCTCTACTAATTTAATACAACAAATTTTCATGCCAAATTATATTATTGTCCACAAACTGAGTGAAATGTAGAATCCTTAAATATTTATTTTAGTTACTAATAAAGTTTCTTAGTATTTGTTAAGTCATGAAACATTTTCTTTATATTCTAATTCTCTTACTTAAATATTTGGAAAATCCCACATTTTCAGTGTGGTCTTGTATGATTTCTGGACCTACTGTATCTGCAATAAACACAAATTATACTTTATACCTGCCAACCATACTTAGGGGACATAGAAGATCCTGGGCACTGCTTTACTGAGCTGAGCTATACTGACTAGGCATAATATTATAACATTATGTGAAGTGAAAAACACTGATTATCTCTTTAGGCAAGCGTTAGGATTTGAGTGAGTTTGTGATGTCTAGACGACTGGGTCAGAAAATCTCCAAAACTGCAGCTCTTGTGCGATGTTCCTGGTTTGCAGTGGTCAGTATCTATCAAAAGTTGTCCAAGAAAGAAACAGTAATGAACCAGTGACAGGGTCACGGGAAGTGAAGGCTCACTGATGTACGTGGGGAGCGAAGGCTGGCCCGTGTGGTCCGATCCAGCAGACGAGCTCCTGTAGCTCAAAATGCTGTTAATGCTCAATGGGTCAGGACTGTTTTGGCAGCAAAAGAGGGACCAACACAATGTTCCACTAGATTTTGGAGTATGCTTGTGGAGATTTGTGCTCATTAAGCCACCAGGGTTTAGTAAAGTCAGGTACTGATGTAGATTGAGTGTACGGCCAGCATTCCATTACATCTAAAGGTGTTATCCAATATGGTTGAGGTCAGAACTCTATAGCAGGCCATTTAAGATGTTCCACTCCAAGCCATTTAAAGCATATGTTCATGAGCTTGGTTTCTGGACAGGGCAGTTGTCATGCTGGAACAGGTTTGGGTCTTCTGGTTTAAGTAAAGAGAATGTAATGCTATCACATAGAAAAAACATCCTATACAATTATGTGCCTTCAACTTTGTGGGGACAGTTTGGGGAATGGTATGTTCCGTTCCCCAAACTATGGTTGGAAACGTCAGGTGTCCCAAAACTCTTGTCTATATACTGTATAGTGTCAATTTATTTCTCCTGCATTTAGCTAATAAGCTTGCTATACATTATTTCATTTGTCATTTCAGTTTTCAGGCAGCAAAAACATCATGAAAATGCCCATGTTATAAATCAATAATAATAGAAAAAAAAAATCATACATAAGGTGTATCCAAACTGAATAACTATATTCACCATTTAACTGTCAGATCACTCTATCTCTTCTGCACGGGGAACTGTTTACATAGTCAGCACTTTTGACTGACAGTACTGCTGAGATGCCCGCTTCCCCCGTCATGTGCCGACGATGCACCTTGTAAACCCAGGAGGTCTCTGAACACACACAAATCCATCACGTGCCATTGTTTTCAGGACGACGCTGCAAATCAGGAGAGTGTCTTAATCATGTGTGTGTCACTTAATCTCCATGAGTCACATGGGTCATATTCTTTTTCACTAACACTTGCTTACAGCTATAACTGACTTCATAATATTGTCAATCCTATAAGAGTGCCAACAGAGTTTAATTATAGTTCACTCAAGAGTTTGTGGCTTATTATTGTTTTTACTGATCCAAATAATTTGAAGATTTTTTTTTTCTATGATTGTGAGCCACTCAATAAAAGTGTCTGTTATACATGTTGAAGAAGTAACACATGATTTGTCTCCATACACCCTACAGCTGTCATCCTAGAACAAGTGAATGTGTCAGTGTTATATTCTGAAAGACATGAAGTGCATATGGCACAAACTTAGAGTCTGAACAATTACTCATTTTTCTGCATTATTTATCCAACCTATAGTACAATAACGTACTGTTATTGGTGGGCAAGACAATGTTTTTAGTCAGAAGTCCCAGAAATTGACGATGTAAAATAGTGTTTCGTTGATGATATGTTTGGATAATGGTAAAGCTGTGTATCAATCAAAAAAATCTTTGAAATTAATAAATGTCAAGGGAATGGGGGTTGGGATGGGGTTTTGGCAGGGTGGACAGGATGAGGGTCATTTGAAAAGTGCCATTTAATTTTAAATTCAATTCAATTCATTTTTATTTGTATAGCGCTTTTAACAATGAACATTGTCTCAAAGCAGCTTGACACAGATAATGTGGTGATTAAAAGTGAATATGTTCTTTATAAGTAAGTTTGTCCCTGATGAGCGAGCCGGTGGCGACTGTGGCAAGGAAAAACTCCCCGAGATGGCATAAGGAAGAAACCTTGAGAGGAACCGGACTCAAGAGGGAACCCATCCTCATCTGGGTTTTTCCTTATTATCTTCAAGAGGGGAAGTGAGGCAGCTGAGGAATCTGCTATATCATACAGTAACTGATAACAAATGATCCTGATGGACACCATTACACATAATTATAGACATATACTTTGTCATTGTTTTATTTATTTTTTAAATAATTATGTGTCATGGTTATGCTAATATAACTACATTAACCATCAGCCCCATATGTGACCTGTTCCTTGTTTACCTATCCATTTCAGGTTTTTGTGTCTCATTGTCAAGCGTTTGTTAATGTCAAATTTCCCATCAGCCACTACACCTCCATATCACATGACTCCTGGCACTTGCATCAGATTTTCATTGAATGATCGGCTGTATTTAAGTCACACTTTGCTCCTCGTGTATAGTTTTACTTTAATCCTTAATAGTGGTTGCTGTCCTGCAACTTCTGTCCCTCTTCTTTATGTTATGCCTTGTTGCTGAGAACTTGCTTTGGAAAAAAATCCACTTGCTTCTGCCTTCATTGACCCTTACATGATGAATTAAAAAGATGAATAAAACACTTGCTCTCATAGCAGAAGTATCCACTAGTACAGTAGGTGGTAACAGTAACTCAACTTTTGTGCTGGGCTGCATCCTTTATTATTTACCAGTAACACCCCTACCGTGTTTTATTCTGTAGTTAATATCATGTTATAGGGCAATTCCAGTGTTATGGATGTGACATTTGCACTCACCCTGGCTAACAAAATGTCTCACAACAGAGACAAGCTTTGGATCAATAAATCAATTTGCACTCATTTAACCTCTTGAGAACAACCAGAGCAGGGTCGTTGGTACCAGGTGGGGTTGTTTCAAATATTGGGAAATTTCACACAAAACTGTTTATGCAGAATGGTGCAGAAAAACATCCTAAATCAACAACATGTTGATTATAGAGTGGTCCAGATTGGTCTGAGGCAACAGGAAGTCTATAGGAACTGAAACAACCACTCTTTACAACTTTGGTGAGCAGAAAAGCATCTCAAAATGGACAACACATTAAACCTTTTCTTGGAGTAGATGATCACAGCAGGTGCCATTTCTGTCAGGAGCAAACAAGAATCACTTGAGGACTGAAAATGGACCATATTATATTTGATCCCCTCTAATATTTAACTGGCCAGTATGGGTGATTTGTGCCCATGATAGCCTTAAATTCTTGACAATAAACCGAGCTGAGGGAAATATTCCATATATTCTTAATCCAGTGCCCATCGGGACCCAAAAATAAACAAATAAATAAATAAATATGCAAACAAACAAAAAACAATACGAATGTTTTCTCTCATATGTGCGTTACTTTTTTATTTTTTTTATTACAGAAATAAAACACTCTTAGCGCCATCTTTTTCAGCTCTCACCCAACTAAATGAAATTTGAAATGAAATTTGTAAATTGAATGAATGCGATTTAGAGGTGGGAAGTAGCAAAACACACGAATGGTGGTGGTGGTGTGGGGAGGGGTTGGAAAAGAAGAGCAGGTACAGAACAGAGTTGGCAATGTGCTATTTTCCATTTCTGGCAAGACTACTCACTCATAAAAATATGAGACAGAAAGAAAGCTTCCTGAATGGCTATAATTAGAGACTTCATCATTAGATTGCCAAACTACAAAGCCATCAAAATACAGGACCTGTGTAGATCTGTGTAAAATGACTTTGCAGTAAGTACACTAATACTTACATACTCACATACATGCTAAAATAAAGCACATATGCATACATGCAGATTACAACCAAAATGGCCTCATAGATGGCATAATAAGAATGATGTGGGTCAAAAAGTTTAACGCACACACACGGTTGATTCATGCATTCAATTTTAAAGTGTTGAAGTCATTGTTGCTTTGTTTTCCCTGAAAGACAAATATGGCAAACAGAATCCTTTGGTGTAACATTTTGAACAAACCGAAGAAACCCCAAGATTGCGTTTCGGTCTTCTGTAACTTTGTGTAACTTGTAGATGGTTTGGAGAATATTATCTCCTTCTCCATTTTGCTAGAAGAAAAGATGATGGGATAAATAATAGACAAAGTGATCTGCATTAGCCCTTGCTAGGTACACCTGATTAACCAGCACCAATCACAAAAATAACACAATAGGTTAAAATAGATTCTGATTTTTTCCACACCTATCTTTCACACTGTGTGCATGACCCATATCAACACCCTCTAATGCCTGAATAGTCCAGAGATGCCAAAAATTAAAGGGAGGTGTGTACAACTCTAGACCTTTTTCTGCTTTTTTGGGTAGCCTGGAGAAAGACAGGATTATAATCCAAAAGACTACAACACAGATCAAAAGAAGATCCTTAATGTGTAAACTGATATGAAATGTGTGTGTGTATATGTACATATATATATATATATATATATTGATTAAATTGATAAAAATATTTAATCACATGATTGTCATTAGTTAATTCATTATTAAACTCAACTTAATTGCACATTTCTATCTGTTGTATATGTACCTTCAATTAATATTTAACAATGAATAATTACGTTTTTAATACTCTAATCAACACGGGCATGGACAAATATGGAGGCAAAGTATTCTTGTAAATGTTTTAAAGAAATTATGGTGTTTTAAATTACGTAAACTATCAGGACACCAAACTGAACTTTTGCTATGTTTCCACACGGACGGTATTAATTGCCGGATTTGTGCATCGTGGCTGATTTTGGTGCTTGATTTCAGACTTGGTGTATCAGTTCAACAAATAAAGAGTGGTTAAAAATTATTTTTCAGTTTATTTATTTGTTCATATCTGAGTAAAGTAAGAACGTCATTATTAAATGTGTGTTGCGTTAAAGGTTTTAATTTCGCCTCTTTTATATTCGTTAATATTTGAAAAAAAAAATGGTTAAACATAAATGTGCGCTGCAATAATCACAAGTTAATAAAATTAGAGCCGTTATAATAAAGGAGCTTTTTTTTTTAAATCACTAAACATTTGTTTTACTACATTTGTTACTGATTGTTTTACAAAGTCCCAAATCAAGAGTATTTTATGAGCTGCTCTGTCATCTGAAAATGTCAACAGGTTTGTCTATTTGAGCAACTGGCTCAGTGCAAGGAAAGAGAAGTATGGGGACTTTTCTATGTTCTTTTTTCCATGTGTTTAATAGACATGAATAAGTTCTTTGAAAAACATGTCTACTATATTTATCAATGTTCTTGTTGCTCCATGTTTAGGGTGGTTTCAGTAATAAATTTACATAAAGCATCAATATTTGCCCATGCCCATGATGATTAGATTAAAAACTTGAAAAATATTCATTTAAGGCACATTTAGAACAGATAAAAAAGTGTGATTAAGTTGTGTTTAATCACAGTTAACTCATGGCAATTTTATATATATAAATATATATATAATATATACACACACACTAAATCACTGTATTTTTACATCATAATGGTGCTGGTTTTATTACATCTGCTCTATCAGATTGACCTCCACCACACTGATATATGCTTAAATATACCTTTATATACAAAGTGGATTTCAGTTTGCTTTTTATTGCACAGGTTATTAAAGTTTTTGCATACTAATGACAAACCAAATTACATTTGAGCACAGAAGGATTCCAGCCAATGATAATCCAAAGTTCATTATCTACATTTACATCTAATTCACTGTCTTTGCCCCCTCTTTGAAAATGGTTCATCATTCGAGGAGCTGATTGTAACCGACAGGCCGTAGTGTCTCCGAATCCCAGCCAAGTGAAACGAGTGAGTGAATTATGCTGCACCTTTGAGGAGACAAATGTTTACTCGTCACTTAATAAAGTGTGGAATCACGGATCGTAATGAAAATGTGTCACCATGAATAATTCATTGATCGATTAAAATTAAATGAAAAATCCATCTTGAGTTTCACATGTGGGTTTTCTAGATGATCCAGAATGCTGAGAATTTATATCTAACTCAAAGTCTAGTCTTTTTACACTGCCTAAATCTCTCACCTCCTTATTTGCACACTCTGGGCAGGTTTCATCAATATAATTTAGAATCTACTATTACCATCAACGCCTCTGTGCTTGTCCTATTATAGATCACTAACCAAGCAAACAAGGTCTCTGCTTTGTAGAGCTGCATCACAATCTAGAAGTCCAGCATTTGCAGCCACACTATAAAATTTCAATATAAACATATTTAATTTGTTTCTAAATTGACTTTTTTCTCTTGATGTGACTTACACAGGGAATGTGAGTGACATTTCCTCTCAAATGTCAACGGA
Organism: Silurus glanis; assembly: GCA_014706435.1. Classification (NCBI taxonomy): domain Eukaryota; kingdom Metazoa; phylum Chordata; class Actinopteri; order Siluriformes; family Siluridae; genus Silurus; species Silurus glanis. Next base: position 1,929,731 of record JAAIIK010000026.1, read on the forward strand.
ATGAATTAAGTCATCCCCAGTTCAGCTATTTCTGGAAATTGAGTTCAGCTATTTCTGGAAATCAAACAAATGGATGGCGTTACTGCTTATAGACTCTAAAGCCGGGGCCTCCCCAGTCATTATACATTCCTGAGCAGCACCACACCATATTGATCTATTATTAATGTTCACAAATGTATCAAGGGACAGATGCTGAAGTAAAAATTCAGAGCAACAAAGAGCACAGGTCTCTAATATTTTTCTTCTGGACAGATACTTCCCAGTAAATATTGAGCCCAGTGTTAAAAAAAAGATTAGCTCAAATCTGACACAATTACTTTAAGGTTTTTCTAGAGAGATTGGCTTTCAAACTAATATTTTCCTTACTTATTAATAGAAGTTGAGGCATAGTTGATTGAGCTATCGGCTATCGGCAATAGTCCATAACGATAGTTTTTCCGGGTTTCCGATTCGCTGTCATTACGCTAGCGACCTCTAGAGGCGAATCAATAGCACCAGGTGCTGTTTGAGATGGCTATGTTATATTTGTTATTTATAATTTAGTAATTATATAATTATATTTATTAATAAATACATTCGTAGCACATTCTCATGATTTTTTTTTTGTTCTAATTAAGTTCAGTATTATATTACATGGAGTGTTATTCTTGTTTTTTTATCCAGTATCCATTGTAAAAAAATATTGGTTGATTAATCGGTTATCGGCAAGTACGATCCAACATAGCTATCGGTACAATCCACATTCGGTCAACCTCCTTAGCATAGCCTAATGATTTCTTAGAATCACCCAACAACCATATGCATAAGTAATTAAATGTTTTGATTTCAATAGCAATTAATAAGAAAAATTATGATAGTAATAATACTCTTTTAATAGGATATATATATATATATATATCAATCAAAAAGTAATGCTCACTTGTCTGTACAGTGCCTAACAAAATAATAAACTAGCATTAGGAGGCATAATAAATACATTTAAAATCATAATAAAATCTCCAATACTGATAATACTGGTAGTCACTCCGGCACATGTAAATCTCTGTTACAGACCGACAACGAGGACCATTAAGGAAAGAATAAAATATGTGGCCTTCACAGGAAAACGTTTGGAGACCCCTGAGCTAGACAGATTTTCTAGCTAGCTAGTGATCACAGAGGCTTGCAGGGCAGCAATAAATAAAACGCCATGAATGGAGAAGATTGTTGGCAAAATGCTGTGTAGTAACAAGAATAAAACATCTATTGTTGTTTTTTGGTAGAATGTTATAACAGCATGCATATAATGCTTCATATTGCCTACATAAATAAAGACTAATATGATTTAACTATCCCAGTTTCACTCGCATCACTACTTGGGACATCTTTCTCTACCTGAGATTTTGTGAGCAGAATTAGACATGGTAAAGAGCTCCTGGAGCAATTCTGTTTCATTGTGCCAATCTGCAGTTACTAACCTTCTGTTGGAGATCAAATCACAAGTGAACTATACTATCCTCCAGGAGGAGGGCTGGAGATCACCCGAGACTTTGGCATGACAACATTTAGAAGCCACAAACCCACTTCCTGCACGTGAGCAGCGCTTTACCTGTGGCAGCGCTGAGCTGATCTGTCTCTGAAGAGCATCCCTCTCATGAAGGGCCTCCTGAAGCTTGGTCTGTGACTGCACAAGAGCATCTCTGGTCTCACGCAACGACTCCAGCAGCTTGTCTCGCTCATCCAGCATGTTCACCATCAGCTGTTCGAAATTGGACTCTCCATCCGAGCCGTTCTGAGAACCCCTCTGGGAACTCGTCGAGTCCCCTTCGTTGATGGTCGGCATCACTTCGCACATCATTTTGTCAGCCTACTCCAAGAGTCTGCTATGAAGTCTTGTTCGGACAGTTCCCTCAAGGTGAAGCTGTCTAGGCAGGTGTTTGGTTTTGGATCAGTCAGTGCTTGGTATCTCCACTCACTGAAGAAGCCCTAACAACCTTCTGATTGGACTTTCAAAAACCATGACTTTTTCCTACACTACTTGACCTTTAGGAACTGCCTGGGTGTAGGCGTTCTCCACCCTGACACTCTCCACCCTGAATCCAGTGCTCCGTGGCATTCTTCTGACGGACTTACATGAGGAGTACATCAGGCTGCATGCTCCAGCCGTTTCCAAATCGTGCCGAAATTAACGCCCACCAGTTGCAGTGATTATCGCGGTTATCGTGTCCATCGCATCCTCCAGATCCCTTTGCCATCTGCCATCCGCCACGATCCAACTCCTCCTTCCCTTCTTCCTCCTCCTCCTCCTCCTCCTTCAAGCGCGCAGGAACGCAGCCGATCTCCACAATAATAAACATATAGACAGGATTCATCCGCGAGAACGCATTCGGCATAGAAGGACGCGATACATAAAAGCCATCGTGTGCGCTTAGACCCGCGTGTCCCCCCGCGATCGCGCAAAAAAAATACAAAATATAAAAAGAAAAGTAATAAAATAAAAACCCCGGCGCGCTCCTCACATCAGCACCACGCGAGCGCTCGGGCTGTCATGCGCCCTCATCTGTGAGCAGACCGCCTGAAATAGCGGCGCCGCATAGCGCCCCCTGCTGGCAGTCTTTTAAAACTGACCCAAAACGATTTTTTTTCCCCTGCATCATTTCTCATGCAACCTAAATAAAATACAATGTTTCTTTATTTATATATTTATAATTATACCAAGGACGTGTTATGACACGTTGGTGTATCTGGGTGGCGGCTGCTATACTTGAAATAAGTATATGGCATTCCCAAATCTGACCTTAAATCACATGATGGACGGATTATATTACTGATGTGCATGACTTGATACCATCACATCACTCACTCGGTAAAAGTGGACATGTGCTAACATTGAGTGTTGGGAATGGAGAACAGCTATGAGGTCGGTGGTTGTTGTAATAGACATCATGTGGTGAAAGGGACAAATCTGATATTATTTGCCCAGTCCAAAAGATGAATGAATATTCTGAATATGTATATGTCACTGGATTATATTGAAGCTGATCTGATTAATTATAGATAACTGACCAACGAATAGATTCGACAGAGTTACAATGCAAAAAAAAAATGGAATTGCATTACTATGGTTTCACAGGAAGACGTGTTCATGATGATGATGATGATGATGATTATTATTATTATTATTATTATTATTATTATTATTATTATTATTATTATTATTATACCATTTGATTTCATATCACTAGATTGTATTTCTTTGAATTTCCCCATATCGGCCACTCCTTTAACCCAGACTCTCCTGTGAAACAAAATCTCGAGATGACGTAATAGGAAATATGAACTCTCGCGTGAAAGTACGCGAGCGGAAAGGTCAGTTCCATGATGGCTGAAGATCCCGGAGGAGCTCATTTCAATTTCCCTCTCATTTTCCTCGGTTTTTCGTTACCTCTGCTGGAACCATGGCAGGGCACACAGTCACGGTAGACAGCCCGAGTCCCGCGTCGTCGCCATGCCCAAGAAAGGGTACAGAAAACGGCTGAAATTTCGAGCCGACGTTGTTTGCTCGGAGTCAGGTATATTCTGGTTATCTGCTCTTTTTATTTCCACCGCAAAAAGGCGCGGGGCGAGGCGGATAACGCTTCCTGGTTAATTGGATAAATACAGTTTTAAGTACAGTGCATTCAGTATAAATGTAGACGTTTGGTTTTAGGAACGTATTTTATGCATCATTTGAATGTAGCTGTGTAGGCTAGTCGATATCAGGTATGTGAATGTAACTTCCGGTTTGTGTTGTCATATCGCTCTGGTTGCAGTAACGGTGGCTGACTATGCCAACGCCGATCCTGCCATCGTCAAGTCGGGAAGACTGAAAAAAGCTATCGCTAATGCGTTTGAAAAAGAGGGTAAGCTGTGAAAACCAATAAAACCAGTCTGGATCTCCTTGTAAAACAACTCTCCAAAATGTAGCTCAATGAATCGAAACTTCCTCCTGATCATTCAGTTCAATGTGTTCCAACACAATGTGTGTGCTTCGGGATCCTTCATTTTTAAGCATTTAAGGGTAGTTTTTGTGTTAAAACATTGGATCATGATGTTTATATAAAACATATTTGTTGATTTCTGTGCTGCAGTGAAGCTGCTGTGTGGACTTGAAGCCTCGCAAGGTCCTGTACAGGAAGTTTTGTCGTCAGCCGCCGACGAGGCGAAAGACGTGAATGACAGCAGTGAAGAGCTGGACTCTGAGGACGGTGACTGGGAAAGCAGAGGGTCACGTAAAAAGAAGAATAAAAGGCGCAAAGGTAACAGGGCTTTCCTTAGTTTGCTTTTCTGACCTACAGTTTATAAACACGGCCTGTAGTGCAGTAAAGAAAGGGATTCGTAATTAGTGTGTAAACTGTGATTTCGGACATGCTGGAGCTACTGCACTGGGGCCGTGAGGATTTTTTTTGCACGACAGCTCGCGATCCGAGGCCGCCAAGCATGTAGATCTGCACAGACGTTGCAGTTTGATTTTTAGTTCCCGTTTTCGGGATAACGACTGCGTTTTATGTCGTAGAAAACGGCGAAGGCGCAGACGGGGAAGAGTATCCCATCGACATCTGGCATGTTCTTGCCGCCTACATCCGGCCTGAAGACATCTGCAGGTTCGCGCTTATTTGTAAGAATGCCTGGACAGTCACATGCACTGCTGCATTCTGGAAAAGACTTTATAGAAGGTGAGAGTGAGCCGAGCAAATTATCCTTTCCTTACTTCCACAGACATGTAGATTATAGAACAGGATCTTTTTTCCTGTCTCGTCGGAATTAAGAGCAAATCACATAACACTTTTTACTGTGGAACTGGGCTCTGGAAGGGGAGTGTTTTACTGTGGAATTGGGGTGTTTTACTGTGGAATTGGGGTGTGGAATTGGGCTCTGGAAGGGGAGTGTTTTACTGTGGAATTGGGGTGTGGAATGAGGGTGTTTTACTGTGGAATAGTTATATATTTTATCTTTAGACAGTCTGTAAGCTTTCTTATTTATTAATCAGGCACATTATAATGCTACAAATATTCTTTGCTTTACAGCATATAAAAATGTAGAGTTGGTCAATTACTTTCTAGGTGTACCGTAACCGAGGTTTTTCTTTTATTTTAGATTTAATAATTAAATACATCAGTGAGAATAATATTGAGTTTCATTAAGTGAACATGTTCCCCTAACCTGCTCTACGCCGCCACTGCAGAGGGATTTTTGAACGCACCTGTATTTGACTTTTTATGTAATATGGCAATTAATTGCACTAAATGGGTTTCATTTTCACCGATATTCTTGTGTGCAATTTCAAGGTTTTCTAAAATGGAAACAAATTACTCGTTCATTTTGAGAGCCCAGTCATACCCCAGCCACTCTTAGTGCCGGTCCCAAGCCCGGATAAATGGGGAGGGTTGCGTTAGGAAGGGCATAAAAACGTGCCAAATCAAACGGGAGAAGCCGAAAGAAAGTTCATTTTGAGAGACCAGTCATATTTTCTCTCTCTTATTCGGTATGGCTCTTTAATAAAGAAAAAGTACTCATGATTATTCCTGGTATTTCCTGATGACTGTGGTCTCTTTCAGCATATTGCACCTTGTCTCACTGCAAAAATTGCTCCGAAACGGTTTGAGGAACGTGATAGAGTTTGAAGGTTTGATTTGGCCAGCAAATTTTCCAGATCTCAATCTGATTGAGCATCTGTATCTGTAGGATGTCCCGGGCAAACAGACCTGATCCCAAGAGGCTTTAACTCTCAACTCCTAAGACTTAAAGGTGGTGCCACAGCAAACCTTCAGAGGTCTCGTGGCGTTGATGCTTTAATGGATCACAGCTGTTTTTGACACAAGAGGAACTTACACCATTAATGTTAAGGCAAATCAGTGTAAGACAGATTATAGCTTGCATAATAAGAAATGTGTCCATTGTGTATAGGGGGAATTTAACTGCTTCTGTTTTGTGATTGAAACTATAATGGTCATTAATCATTAACTCTCTCTCTCTCTCTCTCTCTCTCAGACACTACAGTCTCGATGTCGACCTCCCTTTTCGCTTTCAGCCTGACTCGCTTTCAAAGATGCGTTTTCTCCGTGCCCGTGTAATCCGCTCCCTCTTTCATCTCTATGAGCCGTTCAGTCTCCGAGTGTCCAGGAGTCCACCACTTCCCGATTCGACTCCAAGCACACTACTCAATTCCAAGGTTAGCTACGGAAATAATGAGCTGTCGAGAAAAACGGAACGCCACAGCGCTCTACCCTCCCGGAATAAAGACTGACCGTTTCCCCTCTCCTCCCTTATTTGTAGTGTTTGCTGTTTTGGGTCAACAAAGTCTCCGGGACAAGAGCCGAGCCCATGTGGGAATTCAACTTCAAGTTTAAAAAGCAGGTATTTATGTTCTCTTTACTAACATTTCTATGAAGGTCATCAGTCATCCAGGTCACTTTCAGTCAAGATCCTCAAATCATGTGTGACTTTGTGTTAAAAGAGCATTTGGGATTTGAATATTTTGCTGCAAATTATCACAAGTGGTGTTTTTTTTAATTAAATTTTCTTTTCTTTAGCCAACCAAAATCAAAAATGGCTGTGCTCACAGCCTTCTGCTGCCCATGCAGTATAAGGACGTCAACTTTAACCCAGACTCGGACTGCTACCTGCTGCGTGTCACCACCCTCAACTTCATCTTCACTTCTGTCGTTATGGGCATGACTCTATCCCTGGTCAGTGACACTACGCTTACATGTACATTTTACAGAGATTTATCCAGTCACTCTGGATTTGTTAATAATAGTAACTGGGTGGTGCTGAAACCCCACACTTACACTTGTATGGGCTATAAAAATCACAATCATGAATGATGTCATGGCAGCGATTATTCAAATTCCCCTGTTCACACCTGAGTTCAATTTCTCTAGCCACACCAGAAATCACTCAAATAGGACATGCCGAGATCCAAAGAAATTCAGAAACAAATGAGAAAGTAAGTAATTGAGATCTATCAGTCTGTAAAAGGATATAAAGCCATTCCTTGGGACTCCAGCGAACCACAGTGAGAGCCATTATTCACAAATAACAAAAACATGGAACAGTGGACCAAAATTACCCCAAGAGCACACTGACGACTCATCCAAGAGGTCACAAAAGACCCCACAACAACTGCTGTTGAGCAAAAAGAACATAAAGGCTCATCTCAGTTTTGCCAGAAAACATCTTGATGATCCCCAAGACTTTTGGGGAAAATACTCTGTGGACTGATGAGACAAAAGTTTAACTTTTTGAAAGGTGTGTGTCCCATTACGTCTGGCGTAAAAGTAACACCGCATTTGAGAAAAAGATCATCATACCAACAGTAAAATATGGTGGTGGTGGTGTGATGGTCTGGGGCTGTTTTGCTGCTTCAGGACCTGAAAGACTTGCTGTGATTAAATGGAACCACGAATTCTTCTGTTTACCAAAAAATCCTGAAGGAGCATGTCCGGCCATCTGTTTGTGACCTCAAGCTGAAGTGAACTTGGGTTCTGCAGCAGGACAATGATCCAAAACACACCAACAAGTCCACCTCTGAATGGCTGAAGAAAGACTAAATGAAGACTTTGGAGGGGCCTAGTCAAAATCCTGACCTGAATCCTATTGAGATGCTGTGGCATGACCTTAAAAAGGAGGTTCGTGCTCGAAAACCCTCCAATGTGGCTGAATTACAACAATTCTGCATAGATGAGTGACCAAAATTCCTCCACAGCGCTGTAACAGACTCATTGCAAGTTATCGCAAACGCTTGAGTGCAGTTGTTGCTGCTAAGGGTACAGATTTAGCAGTACAGATTTACTGTGCTCTAAAAAGAACTCAACATTCAGCTATTATTGTCAGAATAACTGGCAACAAAAGTGAGTACACTTTAAGTGATAACAGTTGTATGTCGTGTCACCAAGCAAAGCCAAAGGTCCTGCTCATAATCTTCATGTTTTCGTCTGCTTGAATGGACCATACAGACGTGTGTATCTTGTATTAGAGCAGTTTAAATGTTGTGCTTTGGGTACAATTCTCTCATACTGAACACTGGATCTTTAACATGGCACTCTGAGGATTTGAGAGTTGGTACTCTACACAAAGATGGCCTCGGCTATAAGAAGATCGGTAACACCCTGGAACTGAGTTACAATACAGTGGTTTTCCAAGACGGGTTCCACTCACAACAGGCCTCACAAGAGTCCCATACAGGTTGTATGTTGAGTTATTTTTACAGGACAGTAAATCTGTACTGCTATACAAGCTGCACATTGACTACTCTAAAATATATCCAGGTTAAACAGCCTGTGTTGTCAAATCTAATATGGACATAAGTTTGTGGACACTTGACCATCAGATCCATATGTTATAATAACCTAAACTCTTTTAGGAGCTGTTCCACCAGATATTAGAGTGCGCTTGTGGAGGTTTAATCAGTCACATAGTTGTTAGTGAAGTCATGAATGATGTAGGGTGATGAGGCCTGGGGTGCAGCCGGTGTTCCAATTCATCCCAAAGGTGTTTAATAGGGTTGAGGTCAGCGCTCCATAGATCTCTATAAATCAGAGCTCAAAATATTCTATTCCAATCCATGTAACGCATGTCTTCATAGAACTGGCTTTGTGCACAGGGGCATTGTCATGCTGGAACAGGTTTGGGTCTCCAAGTTCAAGTAAAGGGAAAATTTAATGCATCCAAAGAGGATCTGTACAATCGTGTGCCAACTTTGAGGTAACAGTTTAGGAAGAACCACATATGACTGTAAGATGTTTCAATACTTTTGTCCAAATAGTGTACTTTCAATGAAAATTTTTATAAATGTTTTAAAATGTTGTTTGATCTCTTTAGGGCCGATCGACTCCTCGAATAACTCGAGTAATTCGAAAACAAAAAGTATCAAGGTCCATTTAACCACACACAAATGGTCCATTTCCCCACGGACCATTATTACTGACGCACCACCCGATAAAATCTGGGATCTCTTTTATAAACACTTTCCATGCAAATCTGTGTCGCCAATTTCCCTTTTCGCCTTCCGTGTTTCCACGCTGTGTGTACGCAGGGCTCAGAGTTTACTCACAGGTGCACACTTTCTCCCGTCAAGTTAGTTTTTTATAAATCACAACCTTTGCGCGGAAAGTGGCGTACGCACGTTTTCAGCCTCGTTTTGTGCGTACGCAACGTTTATAAATGAGACCTCTGGACAGGTAAACACAGAAGACGATGCAGAATGAAAAAACGGAGGAACGGAGAGTAAACAGCGAGGGGGCGAGGAGAAGATTCAGGCCAAAGAAAACGCCAGAAAGCTTCCAAAGTTTGTTATCATTTCAACCTAAAACACAGAAAACACCGTAAAGTGCATTTGCCTTTTTTTATAACTTGAAATAGATTTATATTATTTTATATAATTATTTATATTTAGTTTTTTATTTCTATATTTGTATTTGCATTCAAATCTAATATGGCAGTTAAATGCACTAAATGGGTTTAGTTTTCACAGGTTGCAATTTCAGCACTAAAACTTTAGATTTTTCTAAAAAAAAAAAAAAAAGCGAACAAATTACTGGTTCATTTTAAGAGACCCATCTTCTCTTGCATATTTAGTTCTGTGCCTTAATGAAGAAAAGTACTTTTTATCCGATTAATCGATAAAAAGGCATTGAGCTCAGGGATGCCCTGATTAGGTAATCAGGTAATCAGTAGAATACCTGATTACTAAACTAATCGATAGCTGTAGCCCCTGATCTCTTGCACCAGTCAGAGTCAAGCGTGTGACAGTGGAATCTGGAACGTGCCTGCGTCCAGGGCTTTTTCCATACTAGGCGTTGAAATGACACTCAACGGCATTGAAATGACACTTGAAATGTGCATGGTCATAACATTAAAAACACCTGCCTAATATTGTGTAGTGTAGGTTCTCTTTCTTCTCAAAACAGCCCTGCTTTGTCTAATCATAGACGCCACACGAACTTTGAAGCTGTGCCAAAAAAACTAAAACAAAACACATGAGCCAAGATCAAAATCCTAAAATATTAAGCTTTTAATGATCTTAATGCAAAATAGGTAGTCAGAAAAAGAGCAATAAATGAAACTCATGCATTCCTGACGTCTCCTGCGCCACTGTTTGCTTTTGAAATTGTTCTCGTCTTGTACAATCTCCGGTAAAATCAAGGTGAAATCATGATAACAAATGAAATGTTTGATGTAAAATTTAACACGTCGGCGTTCACAAAGCTTCAACTATTTAACTGTTTAAAGATCATTATTGAATGGAACAACATTGACTCTTCTTTCTGTGTAAAAAAAAAAAAAAAAAAAAAGGCTGTAAATGTGTAAACCTTGTGGGGAAACATGCAGAGTTTACGCTATCCCATAATAAGTTACTGTTTGTATTCATTTAATTCTTGCTAATTTCCTGACCAATGATTTGTGATGAGCACTAAAAGCTTAATATTTTGCTTTTCGGCTGGAGTGTACAGTGATGTGTTGATATTTAACTAAAAGTGGCTGGTAGACTAAGAAATACTGTTGGTTGGTTTTACAATGATTTGAAAAAATTTAAAAACAAGGGTACTGATGATGATTCTTGCTGTCAAGGCCATTGCCATTGTATGTTTTTTTTTTTTTTTCCCCCTCTCCCAGCATGTTTTTCTCAGCACATTGTTGACGCACATTTTATCTGTGTTTCTTGCTTCTAAAGAAAACCCGACGCAAACTCACTCGCACTGTTTCTGCCTCTTTCAGTTTACCATTAACGTGAGCACGGACATGCGGCACCACCGGGTGCGCTTGGAGTTCCAAGATTCCCCCTTATTCCAGGGGAAAAGGCTGAGAGGGGAACCAGGCGTCCAGGTTGTGCTGGACCCTGTCCACAGCGTGCGTCTCATGGACTGGTGGCACCCACAATTTCCCATGCTGCCTCACTCTTGATCCGTGGAACGAAGAATGAGGCGTGCTTCTGTCGTTGGTGACCATGCAGGACTTTTTTTTTTTTTTTTCCTTTTCTGATTTATTTAATTTAATTTATTTATCACGCTCATT
>JAAIIK010000026.1:1954731-1970794 GCA_014706435.1 Silurus glanis
TTCATATTATATATATATATATATATATATATATATATAATATGAATGTGAAATTAGGCAGAATGTACAGTGAGGTGTGTATATATACAATATGTTTAGAGAATGAGGGGTACAAAAAATACAATATGTAATATGTACATTGTACGTATAATAGTGCAGAAGTTATATACAGTGTTTATACAGTGATATAACGGTGTAGTGTGATGGCGGATGGGAAAAATCTGACCCTGAACCTGCTGTTTCTGCTGCGTATGTACCTGTATCTCCATCCTGATGGAAGGCGGTTAAACAGTTTGTGTTCGGGATGTGAAGAGTCCTTGTTATTCGTATTAGCCAATGTGTTTATATCCGTTTATTTTGTTTTGACGATGAATGTAACTCAACATGGACTGCAACCTGACCTCCCCATTTAGAAGCCTTCGAACATTGCCAAAGAGAACGTTCGGGAATCTTAATATAACCTCATGGCACAGCTGGCAAGGAGATCAGTGAAATGAGATCCATTTGTCGTGAATTGTGTACCGTTTTTACAGCTGTTTTTTTTGTTCAAACGAATTGTGTCACCGTTCATGAACGACATATGACAGCTATGCCAAAACACAGCGGTACTATAAATTCACCAGGATTGAGGATTGAGGTCAGAGCTCTATTGCAGGACACTCAAGAGCTTCCACTCCAAACAACATAAGGTTTTGGTCTCCTAGTTCAGGGAAAAACCGAATGCTACCGCATCCAAAGTCATTCTATATAAGCGTGTGCCTCCAACCTTGTGGTAACAGTTTGTGGAGGAACCACATGTGGCATGTGTCCCAATACTTTTGTCTATACAGTGTAAATTCCTGTTAGAGGTGGTTCCAGTAAAACTCAGCATTCTTTCTTTATCGGACAAGCTTACATATTAAGTCAAAAGTTATCTTTTGGAGGAAAAAGAAAGAAAGAAAGAAATTAAAAAGGACCATTTGCCATCAGGTGTACGTCGTCTGTCAGCAGTGTCAAACTCAACAGTTTAGAATGGTAAAAATAAAAGTTTTAACCAGCTGTGTGGAAAATAACTATCAGCCAAAATATAACTGCCCTTTGCATCGATTTCATCACGAGATCAGCTTTAAAGGTCACTGTTTTGTTCCAAGTAAGTTTAGCATTTCTAGAAAAATCGATATTTTCTGTTCATTCGTGCTTAGTTCCAATGCTAATTTCCTACACAACCAATGATATAACGTGTTGATAGCGAAAAAAGTGCTGGAGTAGTGAATGATAAATTATGTGTGAATTTCTACAGGTTGTGGATTCGCTTTGGTTAATCTCAATCCCACCAAAATGGGAAATTGCTTAATGCAGACTACTGTTTTGGATGATGTTTTTTTCTTCTAGAAAGCATGTTTTTTTTTTTTTTTTTACTTCCTCGGATAGTAGCTGTCCTGTATGATAAACGATAAATGATAAAACTATAATAAAAGGACATTCGCTGCTATACGGATGAGGTTCCTCTCAAGGTTTCTTCCTCAAACCGTCTAAGGAGTTTTTCTTTAATATTGTCACCACTGGCCTGCTCATTAGGGATGAACTTATAGGCACCAATATTATAAATTCAACCCTTTTATTTCTGTAAAGCTGCTTTGGGAAAATGTCCGTTGTTTAAACGCGTTATACAAATAAAACCGGACCAATTGAATCGGACTGAACTACTGTAGCTAGCTAGTCAGAAAAGAAATTCGGCTAAAAAAAATGGAGCCCAAATATATAGTATTAAACATAGAGGCAAACGGACAATTACAAGTGTTATTAAATGTAAACCGGTGTCTCTCTCTTTGTATAGTGTGCGTTCGGTTGCAAATGAGATAACACAGATGCATCCTGTCTTGCGTAATAATCAGGCTTGGTTTGCCAGCTTCATAAATGTCACCAGGAACAAGTGGCATCTCGGCTCCCTTTAGGTTTCAGTATAACGCAAAACACCCAAGTCATCACTGGCTGACTATGACTCATCTATCAGTGTCTCAAAAATACTTGTTTATTAGAGCTGACCTTCAGCTTCTTCTCAATAGAAGACTTGTGCTCGTCTGTATGGATTGTATCAACACTCACAGCAGAAGATCTCCAACTTTGTTCAGACCTCTTTAAATTCCGGACAGCAATCTCTTACAAACAGACTGAACTAAAAAATTAAACACTAACAAACATTTTATGATTAAAGGTTCATATACACCTGACCATTGCACCCATTTGACTCTTCCCCATTGCTACCAAAGTGAAACCCATTTGTATAGGACGTTTGTATGCTGTGACTTTGCAGTTTCTCTTCACTGGACATAAGGGTTCCAAGCTGAACACGTTCAAGAATGACAAAAACCCCTGTAGACAAAGCGAGCTCCATAAAGACATGGTCTACCAAGAACTCAAGCGGTCTGAACACAAGCCCCTGGCTTTAACCCTGAACGCCTTCGGGCCGAATTAAGACACTGAACGCACACCATCACTTCCCGACCTCGCCAATGATCCAGGCTGTAAAAAGTGGATGCTGACGAACGCCAGTAAGCAGTCCAGAGAGCGTTCACGGGTTAAGTAACGCCCATGAAACTCCTCGAATACGACAAGCTTCGAGATAGCTGAAGGCCATAAACGAAGACCGCAAACTGGAAATTCTCAGAGACAGAAGTAAAAGTTGTTTTCATTTTTGATCTCTTCAACAATCAAGCATATCAGTTTAGCAGTGTAGCAACATGTGAAAAAGGGTAAAATAGAGGGGAATTACAGTATTGGGTTTGAATTAGCTGAAGAAAAAAAAAATTTCGAGGGGCATGTGTCATAATTTGATGGTTTCAAGACGAAACCCATGATGGCGCACAAACCACCAGGGAGTTTACAGGCCATTGCAGATTGAGACATTCTGCACAAGTCACTGTTTAATCACTTGTCTAAACATGTTACACAATGTAATGCAATGGAAACACAACTGCTATACTTGCCACCGAACATTTCTGTTTTGTTTGTTTTTGTTTTGTTTCGTTTTTGGAAACTTGAGTATTGAGTAATGAGTATTTGATTCTTGAATAAATCCCAGACTTGTATATGTTTACATGCAATCGAAATTAGAAGCGATTTAAACTAGTAACCGTCACCAGGGAGCGATATATAATCTGAAGTCAGCTGAGGGTGAAACACATGGTTTATACAAAAAAAAAAAAAGATCTCTTAGAATACAACGTTGTTTCGCTGAACTAACTGGATTTGCATGAATGACATGAAAACCAGGTTTCTTGCTACAGTGAACAATTTCCATACGAATTCAAATTCTATATACAATCCACGGTATTTCTGTTTATTCTTTCGTGTAGAATTCATTGTTTAAGTCCATTCGACATTAGATTCAGTTTGACATTAATCCCAACACAGGTGACTCAGTGGACAAATGAATCGATCAATAAATAAAGATCGATCCATACAGTACATGCGCAAAAGTGGCTTTTCCGGCCGTATGGGGTTCTTCTCCAAACCTCATATTTGAAAGCACACACATATATAAGACGTCTATGGATGCGGCAGAATGAAATGTTCCCAAAAAGGTTTCAGGACGACAATGCTCCTGTGCACACAGCCAGCTCCATGAAGATCTTGAAGATGTTGGGAGTGGAAGATCTTGAGTGGCCTGCTCTATTGAACACCTTTCGGATGAATCGGAACGCTGACTGCACCCCAGGCCTCCTACATCACTACCTGACTTTACTAACATCCTTGAGGATGAATGAGCCCAAATCTCCACGAGCACATCTGGAACATCTTCCCTAAAGAGTGGAGGTTATCCTAACAGGAAAATGTGGAATGTGCTGTTCAGAAAACATGAATCTTACGGTCAGATGTTCACAGGTTTTTGGCCCCATAGTGTAAATATTAGCTGGATTATATTTATTTTCGATAATAGCTTTTTATTTCCACCGTTCTTCTATCGTACAGTAGCCAAAGTTGTCTTTCTAATGTAAATCATTTAGATTTTACTGGCTCTAGGGTTCACAGTGAGGTCCACCGACAAGCGGAGCAATATGCATGACATTCATATGTATCATCATGTGGGGTTCTGCGGCTGTGTGTGTTGCTTCCTCCTTTTTTCTCCCACCGTTTTCTCGCCTCGCACGCCAACTCCCCTCCTTTGCTCTTAAACCAGACATGTGTCTGTATCTTGCAGCAAATGTATGTTATGGAGGAAAAAAAAAAAAAGAACTTGTAACTCCTAGTAATATTCCTCTATGTGACTTAAATACTCCCTTATAATGACACGCAAAACTTGTCTACACACTCATCCAACGCAAGCGCAGCAGTCATCCACTTCATCGACTGATTCAGCAGACGCCCACTACGGCCCAGGCTAGTTCCCTAAGATAAGTAGATGGCTCTTGGAAAGGGAATTAGGACACTAAAGAGCCGTTGTTCCTCTCTGAGGCTTCCGAACAGCTCTTGTGTAATTTAGGGGAAGTGGAGGCGGGAGGAAGACGGGAGTTGTAGACACTGGACAACAGGCTTTCGTGCATGACTAAGGCTTTTCCTGTGTCTCTCTCTTTTTCTCTCTCTCGCTCTCTTTATATTTCCACTGTTCTGGCCGGCGAGGAGAGTGGATGCTTCCACCAGCTCCAATCGAGCAGTCCCCATTATCAATGCTCATTGTGAACTTCGCTCATACATTGCATAGATCCGACGAGCAGATCTCAACAATGTGCTGCAGATAACGCAACGCAGCTAAACTCCAGGTTTCTTTTTTATTACATTTTTTTTTTTTTTGTGTGGCTTTTTCAGTCTTGTTTTTTGGGATTCAGTGCTAAACTTTTTAATCTGGTACCAAGGGATGGCTGGGACTCTTGAATACACAAGACCAGGTAAGTCGATCAGGGCATTTTTTTTATGAGATATACGAGGAATGACTATGAGGATATATTTCTAGAACTCTTCAGTGATGAACAAGGTCATGTGATCATACATGCGTTTGCTCAGTGCATCAGTAATGAACACACAAAATGTACTCCGCTCCTGAAGGACAACCTGATGACTGTGTTGTACCTTTTTTTTTTGTTGTTGTTGTTTTTGTTTTTTTTACCAAAGATATATTCATTCATATATACACTTCTTGAGCCCGTAGGTATAAAAAAAAAAAAAGTTTGTTTATACGATTAAAATCAAATTACGATCACATTTCACCACACGTAACTCTAGCTACGCTCCTTGCTGTAACCGTCTCTATAAATAAGCCGCACGCTATTGTTGCCACGCACCTGTTGCGAGTCTGTCAAGAGTCGTGTGTGTGAAATCATGCTGCATGTGTGATCACCTACACTACTACCTTCTCTGACGTCACCTCTCATTATGCAGCTTTTGTTTTTTTCACGTTTCTGGGTCTGTCCCCGGCTCGGCGCAGGGAGCAAGACAGCACGGCGTAGCAATAGTGACACCCGGATCACTTTCTGTATTTATTTATTTTTTTTTTAAATGCACAAAGAGATAATTGTGGCCACATTCTCTCGGTTAAATAAATAGGGACATAGAGCGCTGTGGAGAACACACCACTGAACTAGGCCTTTGTTTATCATCGAGGAATCTTTCTAGAGATTTTAGTAGGGTTATGTGTTCATTGTGGTGTGAGGAAAGGTAGATTTTAAGCTCAGGTTATGGCACAACGTTCTATTAAAAAAAAAGAAAAAAAATGCAACGGGTCATTTGAGGCACTGAAAACAAAGTAAACAAAGGCTCTTTTGAGTCCAACTGTAATAAGCTTAGTCTTCTGTGTTGAACCAAGAGGCTCGAAAGCGCTGGTGTTCCCTCGGAGCAGTAGTTTATATCCTGTAGCAGTGCTGAGATCGAGAGATTCACCGGTATATGCAATGGTACCGGCAATTAATCAGCGAAGGTATGGGAAGACGTATTCGCGATTTTTCACGTATACGTTATACGCACAGTTTTCGGACACCTGACCCTTATGTGCTTTTCGAACATCTCGTTCCACATTTTAGTTCCCATTTGCTGTTCTAATAACCCACACTCTTCTACGTGTAGCGTTCTTGTGGAGATTTGCGGAGATTCATTCAGCCACAAGAGTGCAAGCAATATTCCAATTCAGCCCCAATTCAGTAGGGTTGAGGTGAGAGCTCTGTAGCAGGCCACTCAAGATCTTCCACTCCAACCTATATAAACCATATATTCTTGGAGATGGCTTTGTGCACGCGGCCATTTTCCTGCTGGAACAAGTTTGTCTCTTTTCACGTGCGAGATTTTCTTGCTACCACTTCCAGAGACCTCATATACAATTGCGTGCCCCCAACTTTGTGGTAACAGTTCGGGGAGGGACCACATATGGCTGGAAATGCGAGGTGTCTCAGTGCTGATCAATGCATCAATCATGTGACTGCCATAAATAATGACTTGAAATTGTTGACCGTGTGTTTTTGTGTAGTAATCTGCATCGAATTTGTGAGAGGAGATGCTTTACAGTTGATGCCAAACAAAACAAAAAAAGGCACGTATATTACACGTACACCTCGCGTTTTTTTAATACGATATTCAAACTTTTATTCTAAACGCTTGTCATAGCGCACATGGCTGCACGAACAGATCTTTAGTAAGTCACATGACCGCGATATGTAGGAAGGCCTTACCCGTAATAGGAAGTAATGACTCCTTTTACACGCCACCAATATTGTATTGTTTAGCATTTTCGAAGATTGTTTATGATGTTTACGATGTTGTTTATGACTAGTGTTTATGATATTATTGATATTTCGAAGACGTCGACATTCAGGTTAATAGGGACCTCGTAACAAACCCTAGTCATCAAGAAACAAATAAAATTGGTTCGATACACGAGCCAAGATTAAACAACTGATCTCAAATAAGTTCTATGAAATATCTGTTTTGTTTTTTTTGGAAGTTTCGCTCAGCAGTGCATTGAAAATGGTCTGGAACAGAAACTTCAGGTTGACTGTGGGAAATTCTTTAGACTGCCCCCACAGAGTATTTTGAACGCCACTCAAGTAGAAGTGCTACCGTCGTGGTTTGAGCTGTAGATTTAGTTTACCGCTTGTATCGTCTCAAAAATCTGTGTGTATGTAGCGAGGCTGTGATGTTTTAGCATTGCGTATATTGGCAGTTGTTCCGTGAGCTTCCTGAAATCTGGTGATTTATTTCTGATCATTTTCATTTGATTTCAATCAGATGTTCAAAGAAAAATGAAACTGACCGGCTTGCAAAAGTGCACTTCTCTGTTTTGCTATGAGGACATAACTCACTTACTTCACACACGTTGTTAAAGCAGAAGTTGGTTAAAAAAAATCAGACGCAACGTGATGTTTATTTATTTTTTAGGAGATAGAAGCCGGCTGTGTGATCTTTGGGACTCTAATGGAATGGGCGTTTCTAACGGCATGACTTCGCCACACATGATGGTTACATCATTCGGGAAATTTTAATCATGAGACTTAACGTGTAACGGATTGAAGAAAAAAAAAAAAAAAAACGATTAACCTCGAGAGGAACCGGACTTAAAATGAAATTGTCTTCTTGGTTACACCGGATAGATAATATTTTAAATCCTGAGGTGAGCACAAAGCAAAGTTCATGATTCGAATGGCACTTTCAAATAGGGCAGTATCCACAGAATCTAGTTTGAGTTTTGCTCGTAAACATCAATCTGTAGTTTGACTGATTAAATTGTGAGTTTCTCCAACATCTCGATCGAATTTTCATTCAAACTCCTTCACTTTAAACACCTTTTATATGTCAAGGTTTGGCCTCGTATGCACTTTTGCACTTTTTTTTTTTCGGCACCAACGTAGGGCTCTGGTTAGCGTGACATGAAAAGAGGAAGGAAAAAAGTGTAGGCTTAGACAGACAGCAGCGCAATCTAATGAACAAGACGTCTAATCAAGGCTCGGGTTTGGTGATTTCTGGACCGCCACAGCCCCGCTAACACCAGCCTGTTCGAAAAGCTATAGCATATTTGTAAAACCCTTCCAGTTTGCTTGCTTGATTCCCAGATTTGATGTTCTCCAACAGGTGATTGGTTGTAGGGCAATTCTTCTGATCTTATGTTATAGTAGCACAAGCCTCGATGTGTTCGAGGTGAGCAGAGCACCAGCTCTAACATCTGTGTCTGCCTTTGGGCGTACACAACAATAAACCGATCGATACGAGTTTCTGAAAATGTTCCTGAGGAAACCCCCTACTCAAGCCCATGTCACCTGCTCGGGCTTGTAAAAATCCAACCCGTAAAAATGTCAACGAAAGTTCATTGTACACTTGAGACATAGCTCTATATTTCACTTAGGCCCTGCTCAAAGCTACCCCAGGGGAAAAGGGTGTATCTGAAGAGGAAAAAAAAAGGGGGAACAGAAAGTCAGGGTGGCTATTTTGGTCCTTCTTGCCTCACCGCTATGCTAGACACAGTAGGAGAGGTTGAAACAGGGAGCCATGGGTAGGAAAGGCTAGTGTTCCCTAAAGACTAGTTCAGGTGCTTGCATTCGTCTCGAGTAACTAGTTTTTGTCATGACGAGCATGACTTAAGCTATTTCTCCAACGGATTGTATTGGAGGAATGCGATGTAGAACTGCAATTGTGACTGTTCCTCTTTCCATTTTGTTGGAAATTCTCCGTTCATGCTCGCCATTCTCTTTTCAGTCGTTTAAGACGTTAAAATGGATTCGGATTACCCACAATGCAGTTAACTGTAGCCCCAAATTTAGAAGCATTGAGTGGGCCTTGTTAAAAGGCTAATACTTAACATGGAAGTGTCAGCAGCTAAAAAAAGCCTAGCGCATTAACTCTAGGAACACAGCGCGAAGAGCGTGTGCTACCGCTGCTTGGCCCCTCTTTCCTCTCGTTGCCACAAGATTTCTTCCCTCCCTCTCCTTTGATGAGGACATACTGTGATATCGTAGCCGGGCCTCTGACAATAGGCAACTTGTGCGACTTTCGCACGTCCGAACGTCATAGCGAGCGCATTCAAAAGCCTGGCATTCCACATGGGCGGAGTGGGAGAGCTTCGAGTGAAAGAGTAATGCCATGCCGCTGAAAAACGGCGAAAATCCAACCATGTCACGCTAAACCAAGTCCAGCAGTGCTTTACACTGTTTTTACTGAGACGCGCGGGAGAGCGCCGTTGGCGCCACTGTCCGGATTCCTGCCGGAGTTCCAATCAGCAATGCTGCTGGTTAATAATCTGCGTCTCTGCATATTCCAGATGACGTGAAAGCTGCCAGGAATTACATCCGTCACTTTTGTGCCGGTTGTTAACACATTAGCGTACCACCTTTCTTATTGCATTTACTAAGACCGGGTGTTCTGCCAGCTGTGAGTCAGGCCAGCTGTGAGTGTGTCCGCTGTCCCCGAGCCACTCTGTCCCAGAACTTGTTACTGCTGGACAGGAGTCAAACCACGGCCCTAGTGACAAAGCCTGAGAGTGTGCGTTGACTGTCTATCACCACAAAGCCAGCTGTGTGTGTGTGTGTGTGTGTGTGTGTGTGTTTGTGTGTGTGTGTGTGTGCGCGGCTAAATTGCCCACTGAAACATACACAGTGGGCTAAATGCTGCTTCAGTGCTATCTCAATAGGAGCTGTCTTGCTTATTGTACCTCTTCCACAATAAGCTTTTCTCCATTGCTCTGTCCTTCTTCTTTCTACCGTTCTTCCTTCTTTTTTTTTTTTTTTAACAAGGTCAGAGAGAAAAAGCTAACAACTGGAGCCCCAGCTATACCATCACACTACCAAATTCATAAGAATTCACATGAGCCAGCTCATTCCAATCAGCTAGGAATGAAACAAGAGGCAGAGCTGTTGTTTTTCCTATTCACTGTTATATTCTTCCCAACAAATTCGTTTTGCTCCTCACATGCTTGAGACTGAACTAGCATTCTCAAGCACCAAAACCAAGCCCTTTGTTTTCACGGGTCACCTCTTGGTTACCTAGTATGCCTCGTCAGTTAGGTATCTATTAGAGCTTTTGCTTGTCTGGTGGACTTGCTCCTGGATTTTTGGTTTGTCCACTCCTCCATCGTCCAACACTCATGTTATTTTGGTGTGGTATCAGTGTTTTTCTAAGGTTTAGCAGCCAGAAAACAGCAAAGTCATGGGCGATTTGCATCAGCTCGCAACCGTGAACCGAAAAAGGGGAACTCAAACTTGTAGGGACTCCCCAGTCCTTCAGATGAAAGCGCAGTGGGTGTAGATTTAGCATGTGGGATGTTCTGGTGGGGTGGGAGGGGGGTGTTGTCATACAAGGACATACCACTCACAAGATGAAAACAAGCTGGACACATGACCCTCACATGACTTCCTCAATCATAGAGGTGGTTATACTTCTCGGTTGTGGGCTTATTATTTATTTCAGTGCAGTCAGCTGCCATGTTTTTCCCCTTGCACATGAAGAGGTGCTTCATCAGTCAACCCGAATTCTCGTCCTGGACATCTTCAGCAGTTCCTACACGGCTGATCAGGTTAGGCAAGTGTACAGGATGAGATGTAGACAGTATGGAGGCAGATGGTCAGGAAATCGTTCGGTGAGACCAGAAGATGAGACGCATTGAGCCAAATGTGTAATCAGTAGCATCCACTGTTTATTCCATCCTAGGTACTGCAGCATGAGTTTTCCATTTTACCCACTCACTCCTGTCTGTCGTCCATTTTTACCTGCAGCTATCACACCATCTTTCGGGCTGGACTGCGCGGCAGCTGCACGGCCCCCACGCCCCCCTGCCATGGTGTCCCGCGTAGGCATGCGCCAGCTGCTCATGCGTGAACAATTGCAGCAGGAGGAGCAGCGGGAGCGTCAACGTCACCTGCACCACATGCAGCAGAGGCCGCCCGGGGCTCCCACTCAGACGCCCGCCATCAACGCACCCGTGCACTTCCCGGCACCGATGCAGGTGCCTGTCGAGGTGCTCAAGGTAAGTGGGGGGGGTCATGCACAGGGCATTGCTGTGGCATTACTCCTAAATACCATGTACTTTAGTCTAAATGATTATCACTTCAACTCAGAGCTGCTGCGATCGATTATTTTAGTAAACGAGTATTCTAACGATTATTCCAACGATTAATCGAGTAATCGGATCTTTAAAGAGCAATATTTAATAAGCAATTATACTCAAAGATGTATTTAATTAATAAATCTCACACGGTATCGGAATGTGGTTTTCTCGTCTCCCGGAAAAGCTGCTCGGAATTGTCGCTAAAATTCGCGTGTTTAACGCCAGCTTTAAAAAAAACGTGCTCCACTACCTGCTCGACGCCGCCACTGCGGAGGCACCTTCGAGCGCACTCTATATAAATCTAAGTATAAAGATCAATTTTAAACACTGCACGGTGTCTTTTTTATGTTTTAGTTTAAAATGATCCCAAACTTTGGAACTTTTCTTTGGCCTGAATCTTCTCCTCGCCCCGCGCTGTTTTTTCCCCGTTCCTCCGTTTTTCATTCTGCAGCGTCTTCTGTGTTTCCCCGTCCGGAGCCCTCCAGAGTTTAGCGGGCGGTGCTTCAGTAATAACGGTCCGTGGGAAACACAGTGCTCTGCGTGTATTTAAATGGACTAAACGAATTTTTGCAATCGAATTACTCAAGGAATCGTCTCAGCCCTACTTCAACTACTTCCTTACTGATTATGTGGTTATACTGTACTATTATGTGGTTATATTTGCTTTAATAATATAGAACAATATGTGTGTGTGTGTGTGTGTGTGTGTGTGTGTGTGTAACATTCTGGCAGAGATACCTAAGCTTTAAAGCTGATTTTCAGTAAGATATGCGCTCTTGTTCCAATTTCTCCAAGTCCCCTATTCTTTCTGAGCAAGGATTTTAAGGGCAGGTATGAGGTCCCCTTTCCATACCCGCTACCACCAGAGCTGTAGTAATATGGCCCACCTTCGCCATCCCAACAAGTCCAAAGAGGCCAAATTATTAGGAATTAGGCGCTCGGGTAATCTGTTCACGTGCCACTGTGGCTTTTATTCACTGATTGAGAAGTACTGTAGAACAAAAGCGCTTGACTATAGACCCAAGAAGGACAGGAAACAAAAAAAAACGATCAAGGAATGCAGTGGCACAGCAATCAGGTAGAAAAAACAAAAAACAAGGAGTCATTGTGTCCACGTGTGTTCTCATTGAAGTGATAAGTCTTGGAACCAGATTAGAGGTGAGATTGACATGCCTAATTTTATAAATGGCTGTTCGTGATCTTATCAGATGAGCAAAACAGACAGCCCCGTGCCCGCCGCTGCGCTTGTGTACACTTGGAGTAGCCGTGTACAGTCGGTATTTACTAAATTGATCTATATCTCCCCTTAAGTATGCAGGGGGGTTTTTTGTTGCAAATTTTATTTTCCGTAGCACTGCAAGAAAACCTGAAAGTATAGGCAGAACAGGCAATACGCAAAGGTTTACCCGCTTTATTCTACATCACAGGGTGGCTTGAGGAAACAAAGTTATCGCATTCCTTTTATTCCACAGCCACCAATTTCTACCCATTACATTTTTTTATGCAAGGAAAACGTTGGTTTTTATCTCTTAATGGTTTCGTAGCATTGTCACAATGACGTCCAGCTATCACTTGCACTCAAAAGTGTTTTTTTTTTTTTTTTTTTTTTTTTTAAGAAAACCTGTAGAACTGCACAGTCACGCCGACAGTCAAACGGGTGATCTGGAACTTTTACATTCTAAATTCTGTCAAATTTACAAAGAATGGTATGACCAAGAATAAAAAACACACAAACATCCTGCGGCCAGAGGACCTGAAACACACGAGAGATCTTGATGAGAGAGGCCTGAGGATATTGATAAGACTGGTCTGAGTTGACAGGAAGTCGATAGTACCTCAACTAAAGCACTGTTTACAACCAAACCACAACAGCAGACGGTTCCCTCTTCTCAGCCAATTCATTAATCATGGGCACAGAAACCAGACAGTTTAAAAAAAAAAAAAAGAAAAGAAAAAAAAAAAAAAACTTTTGTTACAGTCTTCGGTTGTCCAAAGGTCTGTGCCCATTATAGCTTTGGATTCCAGTTATTTTCCTGGCAGGTGTGGAACCTGGTGTGGTCTCCTGCTGTTGTCGGAAAAGAGTTTTGTTGTGTGGAAACTCTAGAACTTTCAGGAGACCATTTGTTTCTGAAATACTCAAACTAGCCCATCACGCCTTTTTCTATTCTGATGTTTAACGTAAACATGACCTACGCTGCATAGTTTTGTGCAGGATTGTCTGATAAGATACGTTATAGGTTGCGATTGACGCTCTTAAACATGCAACAGAAATCTGGTAGTGTCAACATTCCTTTGATTAAGATCTAAGCATGTGAGCACTGCTATGACACTCTTCTAAAAAGCGAGCAATAGGATGACTGGATGATAGGACGACCAGTTGGATGGTGAGATGCTACACCACGAAATAAGATGACATGAAACTCATTGTGCGAACACAAAAAATAACAGTGAAACAGGAGCACTTCATTTTTGTGGCAAATTAAAACGCTTTTTTGTGACGGTAAAGTATTCGTAATTGTACTTCCTGTAGCTCTGATGATTTCATAACGATTGTTAAGGACATTTCTATTTCGAACATTCCTACATATTTGCGGTTACAACAGCATGTCACCTCAGTCAAGTTTACAAGTATTAGATTATTGTTGGATTATATTGTATTGAACATTCCACAAATGGTTAAGGTTCATTATAACTGGCAGATGATTAGTCTCATTGTTTGGGGTGAGAGGGGAATTTTACATCTGGTTGCCAGAGTGGATTTTTTTTACGGTTAATAGGTTGGAATTTGACATGTGATAGTGATCTGTGATTAAGGTTATGCTTTTGGATTCTTCGAAACAGATCAAATTAAACGTGTATCTTTTGGCTTTATGAATACAAATTGTAGCTAGTTGACATCGGGACCAAAGCAGAGTTTTTTGAGAACGTTGGAGATAATGGACGTCCGGTGTCACCCAGATGAGGATGGGTTCCCCTTTGAGTTTGGATCCTCTCAAGGTTTCTTCCTCATACCATCTCAGGGAGTTTTTCCTTGCCACAATCGCCACTGGCCTGCTCATCCGGGATAAACAATTACAAGGAACTACCTTATATGCAATAAACATACACGTTCTTTTATATAACCTTATCACCTTTATCTGTGTGAAGCTGCTTTGAGACAATGTGCATTTGTAAACAAACAAAAAAGAAAAGCTCTACAAATAAAATTGAATTGAATAATGTAGACTTTCAGGATAAGCTATTACAGATCGTTCCACCTCTCAAGCTCCACCTCAAGGTGCCAGTCATTGTAGATGCCTAAATGGTGCTGGGAGTGTTGTGATGCTACTTATGGGAAGCATTAGGAGTGAGTCACCAGCATACACCAGCATGGAGCAACAGCATCTTCAGTTTCACAAACGGCTCGGGTAGTTTCGTGAACCATTCCTCATGCCATGTCTCGGCAGAGAAGTCTGGAAGGAACTGGCCAGGAAGGAGCACCATGGCCAGTGGCCACTAACTGCATTGCTCTTCTGGAATTTCACTTCTGGGACCTCACAGCAACTGACTCTGTCTGCAGTAATCTTTCCCGGAGCTTGGGCTTATTAGCTGAGTGGACATGCACTAGGTGTCATCATTTTTATTTGGTCAGTGCTGAAAAGTTGCAATGCAGCTAATGTATTTGCTGACTGCAAAGCATTTCCTTTACCATTATGAAGCATTATTAAAGGTATGCCAGTGCAGGAGAGATTAATGCTTAAGGGATAAATCTGAAATTAGAGCTGCTTTTACCCACTAATCCCAGAGCGGCTTTTACCCACTAATTCCCGAGCATCCTTTTTTTTTAAAGGGACCCAAGCATTTCCGGCATCTGATATTTATTTTTTTATGAAGGTTCCTTTATGGTTGGTCATAAGATTAGTAGTAGTAGGACCATACTGGATGTTTTGTGTGAGCACCATTGTTATCCAGCATCCAGGTTGTTGCTGGGATCCTCTTCCACTCCTACATAATGACATCACGGAGCTGATGGATGTTAGAAAAATGGTGCTTCTCCACCTTCAGCTTGAGGATGCCCCACAGGTGCTCAATAGAGTTCAGGTCTGGAGACATACATGGCCACTTCCTCACCTTCAGCTTCCTTAGCAAGGCAGTTGTCAGCTTGGTGGTGTTATTTGGGGCCCAGTTTCTGAAGGGAGGGCGTTATGTTCTTCTTCAGAATATCAGTACATGTTGAAATCCATGTTTCACTCAATGAACCGCAGCTCCCCCAGTACCAGCAGCACTCATGCATCCCCATACCATAACACTACCACCACCATGTTTGACTGTAGCTAAGACACATTTTTTTTGGTACTCCTCACCAGGGCGTCACCACACATGCTGGACAACCAAGTTTATCGTGGTCTCATCAGACCACAGGACATGGTTCCAGTAATTCATGCTCTTGGACAGTTTGTCTTCAGCAAGCTGTTTGTGGGCTTTCTTGTGAGCCAGCTTCAGAAAAGGCTTCCTTCTGGGATGATGGCCATGCAAACCGACTCAGTCTGTGACGTACGGTCTGAGCACTGACATCACGCTTCTACAACCTCTAAAGCAATGCTGCAGCACTCACGCGTCTGTTTTTTGAAACCAGTTTCTGCACCTGACGCACAGCACAAAGACTAAACTTCTTCGAGTGGAACCCGTCTTGGAAAACCTCTGTATGACCCTGGCCACTGTAAACTCAGTTTCAGGGTGTTAGCGATCCTCTTATAGCCAAGGCCATCTTTGTGTAGAGCAACAATTCTAATTCTCAAATCCTCAGAGAGTCTTTACCATGAGAAGTCATGTTGAACATCCAGTATGAGAAAATTGTATTAAAGGAACAAATTTTGACTGCTCTAATACAAGATACACAAATTTGCATGGTGCTGTCACGTAGACAAGAACATGAATAGAACATGTGGCTTTATGGTTAAACAGCTGTTATCACTCAAGGTGTACTCACTTTATATATAGTTATTTATATATATAGCTTGCATATTCTAGGCAAATAGAATTTTTTGTGTATGTGTATATATATATATATATATATATATATATATA
>JAAIIK010000026.1:1970894-1981869 GCA_014706435.1 Silurus glanis
ATACATACACTAGGTATTGAATATGCACTTTATCAAGCAAAAGCTTGCCGGGTGAAAAGGGAAATGTATCCCATATTGTTGAATTTGGGACAAAACCCAAACAGGCTTGACCAGACCTAGTGCAAAGGCAAGAAATTTTTTTCCTCTCGACGTTTCTTTGTCAACCTCCTAGGATTTTTTCCTACGTCAACATCACATCTGACTTGCTCATTAGGGATGTAAGTCTTTTATTTTATTTCTGTAAAACCGCTTTGAGTTGAATTGTATTGAATCCATGTTAACTAAAACAGAGCTATTAAAAGGATTAAATGCTTTGAGAGGCATGTGCAGTTAAATGGTGGCAGTTCGATTTGAAGTGAAAGAATAAGATCTGGCCAGCTATCTCAACAATCAAAGGATGACCACAGGATTTTGGGAAGCCCATGCTGCTTTCAGCTGCCTGTGTTTTAAACTCTCCGACTTCAGACTTGTAGAGACGGAATAATGAAGCCTTTAGACATATCAATCAATATCACTACGAAATCTGTACAAATAGTTTAGACTTTAACGCTTGTTGAGACAATACTGAAATATAGTTTGTGCTATTTTTGTACCTGGCAGGTACAAACGCATTTGGAGAACCCCACCGACTACCACATCCGCCAGTCTCAGAGGCAGCAGGTAAAGGAATACCTCTCCAGTACCTACGCCCCGAAGCAGGCCGTCCATGCTGCAGCCGGCGGCGTCCACCCTTCTCCACCAGGCATGGCGCAGTGCCAGTCAGCCGGTGCCGTGCAACCCCTGCCCTCACCTTGCGCATCACAGCTCGTCACCCCAACAGGGAACAGCGCCCCTAACAGTCCTATGGCCATGCTGAACATCACTTGCAACCAGGAAAAAGAGGTACATACCTGACAATTAGTCAGTAGGTATTATTCCTATCCACTGCTGGGGCACATGAGATGAGCCTGACTTGCCTGATGATTTTGGACCAGTTCAATAAATATTAGGGATTATAGCTATTCATAGGAGGTGGGAATAAGTACTAATAACTGAACTAGAAGAAAATGAATCATGTCTGCCATGAAGGCCGTGTCCTTGTAGGCACTTTCAGGTAGAAATTTCATGTGAAATGGCCACTAGGGGCAGAGGGAAGAAAATCCATTAATTAAAGATAATCTGTCTATAATTTACACCTGCATTAACCTATTGTTCATTTGATCATCAACATTCAGTAGCATCCACAAATTGAATTTATTGTATATAAATTCATTGTTTATACTAGTGATTTACTTAAGCAGCAACAGAAATAATAAGAGATGCCTCTATTCCTGAATCTAATGTAATGGAGCAGTGCAGCCAAATAATACACTGCATTCTTGTGAACAAAAAGAAAACACAAGCCCCTTTCTCTCGCTCTCAGAATTCAAAGCCTGAAACCCTGATTGTTTCACTTTAAAGAGCAAAAGCATGCCACAGTGCACACCAAATCACAGCAAGTATGTAACATTCTATGAAAATGAAAAACAAAAGCAGCCGAAAAGTTCTTGCTTGGTAACATGGATTACATGGACAAAATTATTGGGACACCAGGAACCAACTCCATAAACATATGAGTTGCATGGGTTAGAGTAGAAGATCTTGAGTTGCCTGCTATAAATCTTTGACCTGAACACCTTTGGGATGAATTGGAATGCTGAATGCACCCCAGGCCTCCTCACCTCACCTACATCAGTACCTGACTTTACTAAGGCCCTTGTGGCTGAATGAGCACAAATCTCCACAACCACACTCCAGAACAGAGTGGAATATCATCTCAGAAGAGTGGAGGTTATTCTAACAGCAAATAGGGGACTATACGTGTAAAGGGCACATACAAATCTTTATAGTGAGATGTCTACAAACTTTTGTCTATATAGTGTACACTGCATGATAACATAGCTTTATATACAGAGAGGCTTGATAAAAGCAGTGTTAGTTGCTTACTGAGGCAGGTTAAGTTTAATCTGTTTCATTTAGTTTTTTTTAATATGATGATGATGATGATCTATATCAGGGGTCACCAGCCTTTTTGAAACTGAGAGCTACTTCTTGGGTACCATTAATGTGAAGGGCTACCAGTTTGATACACAGTTTTGAGTTTGATCTGAAATAACAAATTTGCTCAATTTACCTTTTATTATATGTTATTATTAATAATTAATGATATTCATCTATGTGAAGACACTGATCATGTTAATGATTTCTCATAATTAGTATCAACAATGATTTAACAAAGTAGGAACCAGCTATTTTTAGAAAAGGCCCGCGGGCTACTCATGTGGTCCTTGCGGGCTACCTGGTGCCCGCGGCACCACGTTGGTGACCCCTGATCTATATGATTTACTATAGCTTTAATAAACAGGTAAAGAGAAATCTACAGATTACAATTATCCTGTTCTTTTTTATTAAAGAAATTCTTTAATTATTTCAGTATGTAATTATATCAGCATATACAGTATACAGTACAATTTTCTTTGTATTATAAAAAAAAAAAAAAACATTTCTGTGGAAGGAAATTTCAAAGTTTTTCAACGAGGTTCCGATTTATTGGTCATCTTTAAATGAGGAATTATTAAATAGTTTATAATATTTTTTTTATAAATGATAAAAAATAAATTACTCTAGTAACAAATGAAGAAAACGAATGTAAATGTTTAAATTAGGACTGCAAAAGATTTTTTTCGTTGGTGTGTTGTTGAATAGTTTTGTGTTAATTTAGTTTAACATAAACTTTATAAAAAATGGTTACACTCATTTCAGGCCAGTTCTTCAATTCATGGATTTGTTTGTCCGTCCAGCAAACCCTAAACTTGAATTTATCTCTTTGTAGCTCTTTTGTGTTCAATATCTACAACCATCCCAGACTTTTTCCCATCCTTCTACATTTCTTGCTTTGTAGGGTTTTTTTATTTTTTATATCACCCAAAGGTCAGAGTGTTAACTAGCCAAACTCAATTTTCACTGCAGTTTAAGCGGCCAATTATGGTTTGCAGTGGTGTAATTAGAGATTAAAGAGTGACAGAGAACGCAGAAGACACTGAAGAGAACTTTTGAACTCGGCAGACTTTGGTCTTTTTTCCCCCTCATATTCTCACATTTGAGTTTGTAGTATGATGAGTTCAATATGTGGCCATATACATGTACTGTACTAACAGTGTCTGTGAGGCAAACAACCGAAAGATAAGTCTGTAGAATGACAGAGACAGAGAGAGAGACAGAGAGAGAGAGAGAGAGAGAGACTTATATTATTTAACGATTGAATTTGAAACTGTAACTTTTTTAAGAATAAGAATGAATAATCCAAGATTTAAAAAAAAAAATTAATTCAAATATATGAAGCTTTGTGTGTTTAGTATTATTGATTTGTTTACATAGAAACTCAGCAAGCAGCTTAATGTGTATGTTTTTAGCAGATGGAGGACGTGATCGAGGACATCATCAGCATGCAATCCAGCTTTGATGAAATGCGGAATTATGCTGACCCTGTGGTACAGATGCCAAATACAGTAAGTGAAGTGACGGATTTTAGCTTTGTTTTCATTTGTTTTATACGTTCACCGAGTCACAGCCACACTTTAGTCTGCTAAGGCCTTTTTGCCAGGATGAATAATGCAAATGAGTGAATCATGTAAGATAAGTGGAAAACATAAAGCATAACTCATCCCTTCTCAATAGCGTCTATTTTCATATCTTGCTGAGCCCGTGCTGTGACTCAGCGGGGCAATACTGATGAGCCATTTGTTGACTGGATGTCATTGGGCTTAAGGCGAAGAAGAAAAGCAGCTTTGTTGGCCTTCAAAAATAATTTCTGATTATAGCACGGACCCTAGGCGTACAGTCTGTGCACTGTGACGCAATGCTGTTTTGTTGCGGCACGAGCACTTCAAAACGGCTTGTTTTCCATTACCCAGTTGCTTTCTCCTCCTATTCTATTCCCAATGCAAAAAAAAAAAACGAATTCAATTCTCATTTTTAGTGCTATTTTTCCTATTTCTGCAACGCATTATAGAACCTCCGATGATAAAAGACTCATAAAGGCAAGGTGTTCTACTTTGTGTTTAAAATAACTACTCAGCATTAACAATTAAACCACCTCCAGTTAGAGTTCAACTTGTTTACAAGGCATTAGGTTGGGATTGAGGCAGTGAAGGAGAAGGAGGTGAGTAGACTTTAGAGAAACGAGGGAGGAAAGGGGGGAGGGCAAGGCTGAAAGTCCAGATAGGGAAAAGTTCAGCGGTTTTTGTAGGGAGGAAAAAGCAGAAGAAGGTCAGTTTAGTTGCTCAAACAGCCAGCTCAGGCAGCGATGAGAGACTCAGCAGCTAGCATGAAGGACGTGAACAAGACGTACGCCATTGTGGAGGTGATCGACGGCGAGAAACTCCAGCTGGTAAGGCAGGTCCGGGCTCTCTTTTTCTCCTTTTTCGCATCAGTTTTATTTAAAAATTTTTTGCAGCCTGTTGATGGAAAGGTTTGCTGACTGTACAGTACAGAACTCGAGAGGCAGAAAGGGAATGAGAGTGGTTTTAATGCGGGATGCATCTTATAACGGTATTTCTGTTGGGGAGAAATCGCTACTAATAAGTATGTGTGCAGAAGTGTGTGTAGAGTTTGAGACTCTTAGCTCTTGAATCAATTTGTTGTAAATGTCCTAATTAACCTGCTAATAATGATATTGAAATATATTATATTAAAAGTTAATATTATGCATACATTTATTTTAAAGATGTCTAGATTCATCATTTAAATCTGGGGTCCTCAAAACGCAAGTAATGGCAACCAACCAAATACGTGTTCTGGCGTTTTTAGGCTTTATTGAGCTTTTGCTCTCTTTTGCTCTGAAGTGTCACGGCCTCCCTGTGCATTGATTCGCAATTGATTGGCTTTTCTGATTCATCAGACTGTTTAGACCCCATTTCCTGTTGCGAGGATTGATCTTTGCTCTAGGGAATTTAGTAGGTTTTGTATCGGAATGCCTGCCAGCCTGTATGTAGGAGGCTGGAATTGGGTGTATTCCCAGGTTTTCAGTAGCTAGTAGGAAAGTGTGCATTTAACAAGAATTACAGCTTTGTGATTTCATTATTTATAAGGTGTTTGTAATGAATGCAATGGCAGGAACAACATCCTAAATGTTATAAATGCATGCATGTGCAAGAATTGTGGTTTTGGAATCAGCATTGTTCATTTTGAAGGATGGATGTAAATCTGGTTGGTGTGTAGAGTTGGGCCGCCGCTGTAATTTTGGTCTGTCAGCAGAATCAATCCCCTTTGTTCAACTTATTGCTGGTCCTTCACCACTGATTAAGAGGCTGTCCATTTTTAGGAAAATCAAAATCAAACATTGTGTTACCCTCTATAATCACCTCATTAAAACTGAGCCCACAATATGGATCCTGTTATGGTCTGGTGATAAGAACACATTTCGTCCACCTAATATCTGCTAATTTCCCTTGAATCCGTGTAAATTTGAACCCTGTAAGCAATTGGTCACTTTGTTCATTTTACTAGTCCTTGTTGGGTGTTGATTTTGTGTTTGTTTGACTTTGTGGTCTCCAGTAGCTTGTGCGATAAGCTATCTGAGGCTATTGAAGGCTGACTTATCAGTCAAGGCTCATTAGAAGCCAAAGTGTTCACTCACCAAGAATTATATTGAGCCATTCAGATGGAATAAAAGATACAGCGTGTATAAAACAATAAAACTGATAAGTGATAGCTGTGTAAGTCAGTCGTTGCTCTCACCTCCAGAGCAAAACAAAAAACGGAGTGGTTTATTTGTTTATCAGCGTAGAATCTGTCGATTTTACAACTTGACACTAAAGATACACATTTATTGGGCTTCCTGCGATTCTGACAATTTGACAAGGTCACACTGGATATTGCACTATAAAGAAATATCATTAACATCCATTCGCGAGATGGGGCTGACACAATGCAGTCCAAGATGCATGTATCTAAACTGATGGCTGAATAAACTGAATGCAATGATGCTTTCCTACACTGCCAACAATGGACTAGTCCATACTGACCTGGAGATGCTCATCAAGCTTCTATCCGCATCAAGTTCCATTCAGCATAGCATGACTTGACCCTCATCCACCAAATTAAGACATGTGTCAAGACTTTGCTCTGTCCTATCACCTAGCTGGTGGATAGACCTTCCTCTGGTTGCCCAAGTCACAGGCTGACTAAAAATATAAAATAAAATAAAACATACAGGTTTTTAGTTTCATTGTATTCTTAGACCTTGACCTACTTGTACCAATAAATGCTACAATGTACTAGATTTAAGTAAGCATCTGCCTAATGCTAATGTACTTTCTGCCTGTTTGTCCTAGCTCCCTCTGTCCAACAGCCATTTGGACGTGTACACTGGGCCTGGCATGGCAGGTCCTACCATCGCCATGACTAGCAACTCCTGCCCTGCCAACTTACATCACAAAAGAGAGCTGTCGGGTAAAAAAAATCAAGCACAACCAAACCATGCTTCTAGCTGTATGTGGTATCATACTGTTTAAGATTGGATGGACTGTAAATACCAGTGATTTTCCTCCTTTAAAATAGGAGTAGAGAATAATATAAACCATGAGAGCTGCATGTATATTAGTCTGTTTGTGACAATAAGGGGATTTGGCATTTTTTTATGACAAGATCACTGCTTTAAAACCTAAATGAGTAATGGAATAGGTTATGCAACCTGATCTTTCAGGTATTCCCAAACCAATTTCAAAGCAAAACCTTCATCATTAGAAAACAAATACACTGTTTTAAACTACGAGCGCTGCTTCAACAGCATGAACTGATTGCCGCTTGTTTTTCCAACAAGATGCAGAAGCCCGTGCAATGGCCAAGGAAAGACAGAAGAAAGACAACCACAACCTGAGTAAGTTTCATGCTCTTTGACTCCTCCGTTCGAAATATTTACAAGCTCTTCCAGTTTAAAGTACATCAGCCCAATTTTGCTCCGCCCAATACACCCATCGTCTCCCGATCCCCCCACCTCCCCCTACTACCACTGGGCAAATTTAGCTGACTCCAAACAACACTTTGGTGTATCGTTAACCCGGGCCAATTCTGCTGCTGTGGCATTAAAATGTAATTGCCTGCAACAATTTGCAGTTAGGTAATGGGTACAATAAAATAATCAGGAATGCTGCAGGACCACTGCGAAGCTCCAAACACGATCAGCGTTGGACACTATAATAGAATCATATTTTTTTGCTTCACTGCACAAGTGCTTCCTGCAAATGCAGTGGTCATAGTTCCGAGATCATGACAAGTTGAAGGCAAAAGTTGACTTTCACCTAGGCACCTAAATTTGTGTCTCAATTTCACTTGCAAATTCAGTTAAATAAACAGTCGAAGAAACTGATGACAAAATATCAAGCTTCTGAAGGGCTAATTGTCATGAATAGGATTTAATCAGTAATTAATAAGGTCCACAAACTTTAAGTGAGTTCTACCTGTTCTGTCAAAAGGAATGGACAACAAATTCCTGCACTGGGAAAAAAAAAAAACTTCAGCTTCAAGCAATGTCACCAAATAATTACTGTGTGTGAAAAATGTTGACCCACTTAAGTTGTGTACTAAAAAGCTGAGATAAATTAGCTATAAATCCGCCATCGGTTTGTGTAAATAAAGAAGTGACCTTCATTTGTTTGTTAGGGTTTATGTAAACATTTATGTACAAAATGTATTTAGTCGTAGCAACAATTGTGTAAAGAATCCATGAAACGTAGCTGCATATTGTATTAATAGATTATAGAAAACACACTTTTCATTTCGAAAGTATCTTCTTGTCAGTTTATAAATAGTTGATTGTGCTATAGATTTATATATATATTTTTTTTTCTCTCTTTTAGTTGAAAGAAGACGAAGGTTTAATATCAACGATCGCATCAAAGAGCTGGGCACTATGATTCCTAAAACAAATGATCTGTAAGTCTATTAACAGTCAATCACACATACTGTATGTAGTTCTCAGTAAAAGAAAGTACTGAATTCCTAAATGCTACCAGTCAAGAATGAGAATTTCAAGTTAAAGAATGAAAAATGTTATTATATACATAATCAGAATCAGAAATAGCTTTATTACCAAGTATGCTTACACATTTGACTTGGTGTCAGGAGCTTCCAGTGCAGGAGAAAGTACAGGCATAATGTAACTGAATAGTAAAACAGACATTTAAATGATGCAATATATACAGAGTAAAATTGTTTAAATGAATGTACAGATGTTATTTACAAGTGTGCAGTTTACAAATGGACCACTGGATTCTATGTATAAATGTGTTAGTTATAAGTATATACTTATCCAGTTTTAGTTGGAAGGATAGATGCAATAATAAAAACATTTCTACAGTGAAGCATGGTGGTGGTAGCATCATGTTGTGGGCATGGTTTATATCAGTGCAGACTGGTTCAAAACCAAGAACCTACTTATGGCCAGTCAGTCCGCTCTGTGACATAAAGGTCATTATCTTGTCTCTTCCTCAGGGATGTCCGCTGGAACAAGGGTACTATTCTCCGTGCCTCAGTGGAGTACATTAAACAAATGCAGAAGGACATGCAGAGAACCAGGGAAGTGGAGAGCAATTTCAAGAGGATGGAGGTGGTCAATAAGCAATTGTGGCTCCGTATCCAGGTACGTTTTATTCCTTTTAAATCACGCACAAAAAAAAGTCACATAGCAAAATCTCATCATAGACGGATGCTATTCAAGTAAGTTAACTGGCTGGCGATAGACACTGCATACATTTCAGTTCACTGCATAAATTCAATGTTTTTGCTCCAGGAGCTGGAAATGCAAGCCCAGATGCACGGCCTGCCCAGCAACTCTCCATCAGGCATGAACAACATTGAACCCTTGAATCAGTTTGTGAAGCAAGAGAACAGCCCTGAGGAGATTCACCACCAGCGGGCCCCTCCCCATCAGCCCCCTCCACTCCACTCCCAGCCCCAACAGCTCCACCAGCAACAGCTCCACCATCAGCAGCTCCACCCGCAGGCTCCTCAGCTTCACCCCCAGCCACCACTGCAGTACTCGGCCGTAGGCAGCACACAGGCCTTCGACTTCACCCACTCACTGGACTTTGATGGCGGTATGCCCGTTTACACAGATGGCATTGGGTGCCTGGGGGATCTGGGCTCAATAGGGGGCACAGCTGTCAACAGCATGGTTCACCCAGGCAAGAAAAGCGATATGTCCTGGATGGACGAGGCGCTGTCGCCACTGGGCGCAGACCCCCTACTCTCTGCCATGTCGCCAGAGGCGTCTATGGACAGCAGCCGCCGTAGCAGCTTCAGCATAGACGACTCAGAAATACTGTGAAATGGCTTCAGCACAAATATTAACACATACACACACCGATTTGTTAATGAAACATAAAAGGGCAACAGTACATGCAAATTTTTTTTTTTTACATCTTTACGGTACCTGTATTCCATTAGTCATCAACAAAACCAGTAAAAGTCCATTTTGATACGATTTGATTTACATCCATATGCTCCTAAAACAAACTACACTGAATCAGATATCCAAGAAACAGGATTTCCCATGACAGTACTGCATTAAAAAATTAGTATTTTTTTAAGCCCATTTTATTCATTTTATTGGTGATTAAAAAAAAAAGTAGCAATTTTTAGTTCTTATCCCACTCATAGCTTTAAACAGTGCCAACATATTGGCCTTTAGGCATTAAACCAATAGGAGAAGGAGGGGAGTATTAGATAAAGCAAGAACTTAATATAATGTTTTAGAATTCAACATCAATATGCAAAGGCAGCTTTTTCTCAGGCATTTAGAAAAAAAAAAACAGCAGGGAGATCTTGGCAATAAAAACGGAGGCATTTAGATGATGTTCCTGAATCCTGTATAGATGTTTGAGGTTTTTTTTAGACGATGATGTTATATAAATGTCTATAAAGTGTTACCAACTCTATTAATGGTGTGCGAGAAACTGTACCTAAAGTATTATTACTTTATTATTACGTTTTCAGAGAAGCCCCTTGAAGTAATACATAAGCATAAAAAGTAGTGCACTAAATGGTCTCGGATTCGCCATTAATATTAGTACGCGATAAATGATTAGCATAGACGATCAAGGTGCTAGAAAAGAGCGCAGGTTGGTAAAGGAGAATGAAGCTAGCCTGTTAACGTAACCAGTGTACTTCCTCCTAAAGTGTGAATATCCTTCCGTTCCTGTTCACTACTGACTACTGACCCAGGCCTCCTGTTTCTGAGTGAATAGCAACGCAGCCCTAAATCAGCCATCTTAGTTTTTAGCAATAGAATCAATAATTTGCACATATGGTCTTCATTCATACACTCCTTCCAGCATGCGCGTGTGTGTGTGCATGTGTGTGTGCACTGTAAATAATTATGGAACGTGACGGAGTATTAGGCTCAAACCCTTTTCTTGTCATTTTTAGCCCTTTTCTTTTAGCTTCTTACTCAGGTCTGAATGACCCGAAACGTAATTTCTGTAATATAGATATGACTTTTCAGATTATTTTTGAATGTTTATTAGAGAAATGTAAACGAGTTTCATGTTGAAAGGTGTAGTGTCCACTTGATTTGGGCCCAGAACACGAGCTCCTCACGGAGTTGTACACTTCCACTCTGCCCTAGATAACTTCACAAGGCAAGGGATCGAATGTGCAATTCCAGCTATGAAATTGAAAAAAATAAAGAAATAGGATTTTATATATATATATATAATCCCTCCCAAAGCACTGAAGAAAATATTCAGATTTAAATGGCTTTATAATAGATGATTTATTAAGAGTTTATATGCCACTAAGCCACTTAAATGTATTTTTATCGTATGCAACTTGTTTTTTTATTTGATCTTCCAAAAATGACCTTTGCTATCTCAGCAGCCATTTAAATATAAAATTATTTAAACCACTAGCCTTATTGTACGGCCCTCCTAGCCGTATCATTCATATATATATATAT
>JAAIIK010000026.1:1992876-2004537 GCA_014706435.1 Silurus glanis
ATATATATATATATATATATATATATATATATGCGCTATACAGGTTTCAAGTAGTTCTTATATAGTTTTAATTTCTAAGATATAATTCTTTCATTTGTCAACTCATTAAAACATATTCAAAGCACAAAATGCTTATAATTTAATTATATTTCATACAAATAATCTCATATCATATCTATAACCCTGATCATAACCTTACTTTTCTTAAAAAAAAAAATTCAATTTGGCAGACGTGAGCGTGTTCATATTAACCTTATTGAATACGTAAGTCAGAGCAAGCGAATACGTTCAGAATAGCACTAAGAATACCAAAAGAAATGGAATGTAAGAAAACTTTCTCTTGAACAAGCACACATTATCAGGTTCCCACTGCACATCGCTCAGCCTTTAAGATACTGCTGCTGAGATCTAAATCCACCTTTGCATATTCTTCATATATCATTCATTCGAGCAATGATCTTGGATTTTATGAAGTATTATACACTAGGCAGTATTAATCCTTTTTCTTCATATCTGCTGATTTAAAAATAAAACTGTCACAGCACTGTACCTGCTTAAACACAAACCCTCCACTTTTTTCCCCTCTAAAGCCCCAAGCTCTGAAACTTTCTGAACTTTAGTCCATGTGCCAGCGTGTTCCATGTCTACGGGACCAGATCTCAAGATACAACACAACTTCAAGGCTGAATCTATTTTCAGGCTCCAGGTAATAAGAAAAGTTTTTTTTCCACCTTTCAGCCTGGCTTGCAGGGAGATAAAAGCCGGGAAGATTTTGCGCACCAGCTAGATCTTAACAGCAGCATGCCCTGTCTCAGAGAATTTATTCTTCAGTATTATGGTTATTATGGTTGGTGTAATGAAGAAGATGGAGAGAGATAAGTCTAAAAAACAAGTTGCTCCGCAAATGCAACAGAACCTGGTTACAATCAGGAGGCGATTTTCCTAAAAGGTCAATGAATTCAGATAATATCCTTAGAGGGAGGAAATTTAATACCCTTTTTTGGCTGAATTAATTAATTATAATATTAGGCTCGCTCAAGGGGGCCCTTTTCTTGAGTGATTAAGTGAGCCCGTATCTTTAAAAGACTCCTCAAACCTCATGGGTGGTTGGCCTTTTGAACTTGGCCATGGAACATACATTTATAAATACTATAAATATATATATATAGAGAGAGAGCGGGATAGATAAATGGATATATAGATGTATATATAATAATATACATGAACTTACTCATGTCTTTTAGAAGCACAGCATGGCAGTAAGACATATTTCATATTTTTACGTGACAATCTATTTGTTTGTTTTGTGTTTCCCAGGACAACTACAATTGTAAGCAAGCTATTATGCAAAAAGAAAGAAACCCTCATAAACACTGACAAATATAAATATATTCAAAATACCAATAAAATTTTATTTACCAATTCATAAACAATTAAATGTTCTTAGAATTTACAAAATAGTTCCACTGATCTTAACTTTTTTCATACAAATGCAGATATGAATAGTAGTAGGTAGGTAGTAGGTGGTATATTTGGTGTTTTGTCCCCCAATAAAGTATCCAGGGTGATTATTGTATAAGGAATGCAATCTCATGGGATAAAACAAACAGTTCAATGAATGTTCAAAGTTCAATGAATTAGAATTTTTTTTTTCTTCTTCCATATAATTCATACTTTCTTATAGTGCAAAGGTGAAGGACAAAGACAACGTTCATTTAAATGAATATACGTGAGGACTTTTTTTTTTTTTATTTTATTTTGTTCCAGTAACCTGACCTAAATCCTGCTTTACTGAGCTCCAAAATAAAACTATATTTATGCTTTTATTTATAGAGCCGCTGCTCCATATAGCACGCTCATGCTCATAGCTTCTCAGTGGAGAATGTTGTTTGAAACTTTTTTAAACTTTCTGTACTGTTAAAAAAGGGCAAATATACTAATATAAATGTGTACACAAATATATTATTCAAATATGTTTTAAAATATTGTTTCAATATGAACCTCAACTCTTTGATAAGAAGGATAGAGATAAGATACAGGTAACTGTCCATACTATACAGTTTTTTGATTTGGGTGTAGTACCACATTGATTTTGAAAAATAGATCTGATAGTTTTCTCAGTCACATTAAATAGAATTTCAAAGTTCCACAGGGCACTACAGGGCAGGAACTTAAGTGAACTCTAACTAGACGATCCTCACTCTATTTAAAACTCCAAATAAATAGATAAAAAGATAAAGAGACAAATATTTTGATCACTAAACAGATACAAATAGCATTGTGCTATACCTGTAAACAATACAATCACCAGTCATTTCAAACAGTTTGTGTATCCTCTTGATGCTGCTTTCCCATTGCACCCAATCTTCATTTTACAAGTTTCATTTGCCCTGTTTGCAGCCCCCTTAACCCCCATCCTGTCAATCATCCCACTCCTGAGAACAGCATTTTGAAAGGTCTGTGACATCACAGCTTTTTTATCCTCCGTGAACTGTAATACAGGAAACTCACTATTTGCTGAATCCTTTCTTTTCTGGCATGTTGTCATTCAAGGCTGTTAGGAGATCATTTCAAAAATCTGTTAGCAAGCCACCGTGGACCTCGTTTTTTTTTTTTTTTGTTTGTGTGATTGATCTCCTAGAAGCATGTCAGGTGGGATTTGGTAGTATTGGGATGACAATTAAAAAGCAGTCCGTGGCCTGTAAAGCTGACGTGCTTCAATTAAAGAGGCCAGACCCATAGGATGCTTCTGTATAGATGTCTGTTACATTTACATGGCTGTGACTGTAAGCTTCTGAAGTGTGCTCGATGGTGATGGATGGACAGAAACCAACGCTGACACATGCCCCAGATATATTTTCGGAAAAATCTCAAATGTTTTGGCACTTAATTCTGAGAGGACAGAAGTACCCTTGTAAGTTTCTCGAAATTGACAATTATTCTTCTGATTGGTCACATTCGAATAATTTGTTGTTTATATAAGAACAACTGACACAAGAGGTTTTTTTTATAATGTACATCCCACATAAGCAAATTTAGAAGAAAGTCTCCATTGTCAGTGCTTTGGAACAGTGTCAGGATTATACCTCTGGCACTCTGCAGCTGGGGATGGTTCCAACTTAACAACCCAAAGATCCATTAAGTTACTAAACAACTCAAGAACATTTGAGTATGGATTTGGACTATAATTTATATCAAAAGTCTACTACACCTCAACAATGATGGACTTGTAATAAATGGACATTAGGTGCCAACCAGAGTCTGGTTCCTCTGAAGGTTTCTTCCTCATGCCATCTCAGGAAGAAGATCTACAGTCACCACTGGCTCACTTATTAGGGATAAACTTTATCTTTATAAAGCTGCTTTGAGACAATGTCCTTTGTTAAAAGCACGATACACATAAAAATGAACTGAACTAAATGACGCTTTGGAATTATGCTTTCCATCAGTCATTGCGCTGATCTCTGCACCTGTTTCACATTTTGTGGTTAATGAAAATCGGTGTTCACGCTCAGGTTAAGTATATTTTGTTCATGTGTTTGGTTATGCTGTGTTATATTGCTGTGTCTTTATCTTTTAGATGTGCACCTGAGGCTAATGAGGCTGTTGCACTTGTATTCTTGTAGCTCCTTGTAGCAGGAGCAGGAGATTCAGGAGAGCCAGAGGCAGCTTAAATGGCACGACTCACTTTTGGAGCGACCCTTGGCGAAGCCCGAGGTCAGGTGCTGCATCAAGGAGGTGTTTGGAGAGGGGTCTCCCAAACAGTCAGAGGTTGTAAAAAGCTGCAAATGAAACTACATACGTTTTTTTGTGGTTTCTCAGTAACATACCAAGCTACATTTTACATTCGAAGGGGAAAGAAATGCTATAACATAAATGATAACAACTTGAACAACATCTTGACATGCTGTTATGAGAAAATATTCTAATCAACTTTGAGGTGATAACAGTAACTATGTCAGTCCAAGGTTAATTTGTTTTAAAAGGAAATATAGTTTCACGACTTGTAATAAAGTCATACAGGACAGATTGATGATAAGATACGCTAAAATTAATATTAATTTTAAACTGCTATAGATTTTGTTCGTGTTTGTAGAAGCAAAGGACACTAAAGATCTTTAAATTCCTGCTTTAGATCACTGTTACATCACTCCTGTTATATTTTTTAAAGCAGATTTTTTTTTTTCCAATGTTATAAACACTTTTAACTCCTTGGACCCATGTGGCAATTTTACCCACAAAATCGAACAACAGTTTCCATCTACACAAACCTCCTGTGGGACTTTGGGCACTCTTTTAAAAAAAACACTTTCTTTTCATGAATTTTAATTGGGTGTAATGTATTGATTAATTATTAATTGAGCAACATAAAATGATGCCAGATGGGAATATTTTCAAAAAGAATAGAAAAAATGCTTTTTTTGGAGGGGAACTGAGCTCTTAAAAGTGCAGACACTGTGGAAATATGAAGCATCAGGATTGTTTCATGTTCAAAAGTACTTTTTCTTCATTAGTTTGGGAGGAAAAAAGTATTAAACCACAAAGGCATCAGGTGCATATTTGAATGCATTGCTATAGCTCCTAAATCAAGACTAAATATAGTATCCAAAAAATGGGCACTTTGCATTTTTAACTGAAAAGAAAGACAATATAGAGGACCTTTACATTTCCTATGAATGTGTCTTGAAAAAATAACGTTTTGACAATCAGTGTTACTAAATCTTGAGAAGAAATACAATAAAGGTCATCATTGAGATGGCTTTTTATTTGTAACAGGTCTATATCACAACAATGACGGCAACCATTGACATCTCATTTGCATTCATTGTGGAATATTTTACTTTTTCTTCCCTCTTCTGACCCATCCTTTTCATGGTTCTTGCTTATTGGCTGCGAATCACAGATTATATCTAGTGGACTGCATTTGATTTCGAAATATCGTCTCATGTTCATATGGCAAATAACACTCAGATGTCTGTCTTTCCTCTGTAGTAATACTAATGTCAGTTCGGTGTCGCGCCAAGAGAACAATCTCATCACCAAACGACAATCATCTTTATTACCTCTTCATATTCAATAACCATAATGAATATTAATCACAAGTCTCTTCATAGTGCTATTCAATTTCTTTCTTTTTTTATGCAAAAAAAAAAATGCAGTGCAGTGCTACCCAGAATTCCCACAACTCGGCCAGGAAAAAAAAAAAATCAATGCGTATTAACCTATGCAGCAAGTCCTGAGTGAAAACAGCAAATTACAAATTACCTGCCTGATTACCGCTGACCCCAAATATCCTGCAGGCATGAATATTCATTAGGAATTTCAGTCCAGTCTCTCAAAAAATATTAATTTCTTCCTCTCTCTACCTCTTTTGCTCTCTCTCTCTCTCTCTCTCTCTCTCTCTCTCTCACACACACACACACACACACACACACACACACACACATATATACTTTCTCTCTGCATGGGAGTGAATAAGAATGATTAATGGAATTCTCACACATACAAATTCATCATTGGGGGAGCTGGAATGGTAATAAGGATCCAATTAAAGGCCCAGTTGGATAGGAACAGTTGGGTCCTCACACTCCCTCTGCACACAATGCAATGAGGGCCAGTCACACACACACACACACACACACACACACACACACACACTCTCTCTCTCTCTCTCTCTCTCTCTTACACACACACAAACACAGAGCAGTAATGCCACTTACACACTGTCAAAACAACAAGAGGTTGTTTGTACATAAGCATAAATGACTGCAGCTTTAGTCTATCTATCTGTCTGTCTGTCTCTCTATCTGTCTGTAGTTCATTCGGTCGGTCTGAAAGATATTGATTTGTTTGAAAAGATGCTTGTCAAAGTAAAGTGTCACTTGGTAAACCTCTCAATTCATGTACTTGAACACACTGGTTCAGACCTCACCTTCTCTTTTTCACCTATTTGTTGACTGACTCATAATAATAGAAATGTATATAAATGTATTTTTTTCAAATTTTGTTCACTTGTCACCAAACAAGTAAACCTGATTAAACCTCGCAAACATTATCAAAAGTAACCTGAAAACCCCAACAAATCTGCCAGTGAAGGCCGTCGAACAGGATGTGATGCTGTAACTTTACGCTTGTGCAGTAAACAGTAAACATCTTCAGGACCATGACCTGAGGCTATGCGACAATTTTTTTGCCAGTGCCATCTACTGGTCAAAAGTCACAACCGCATACTATACATTGTTTCCTCTGACTACCATTACTACTATATATATCCTAACCACATCCTAACCGCATCCTAACCACTAGACCACCAGGGGACCTCTCTGACTACCATTACTGATACTCCTCAAATGTAGTCGATTCTTCACCAGATTTGATCAC
This sequence comes from Silurus glanis, assembly GCA_014706435.1. Lineage (NCBI taxonomy): Eukaryota > Metazoa > Chordata > Actinopteri > Siluriformes > Siluridae > Silurus > Silurus glanis. The sequence continues at coordinate 1,999,258 of JAAIIK010000026.1, forward strand.
ATGATATTAACACTCTTCTGTCTGTTTGTTCATCCAGAAATTTCTTCCAACATTTCATTATTTTACTTTATGGGAACTGTTATATTGTGTCTGTAAAAGTGTGGCTCACCAGCGCTCAGAAAATATTTCTTGCAACTTTATTTTTCTTTATTTTTGTTGATTCTTAATGTGTTTACTAATGATAGACATCTAAATAGGTAAGTATGTGACTTGTGTGGTGCCAAGGGTTTGTCTGACCATTAGCCTCTATAAAGCAAGATTTAATTTCTTTAAGTGTATATAGATGTAGAGTTAAGTGTGTGACATCTGTGGTTTGAGCAATAATGAAACATTTGTCATTAAGGAGGAAGAACTCCCAATTTAGAATAAAAGCCCTGAAAATGCCATTTATCTGCCACCCTTGTTAGATTAGTGGGTTGACTGTGAGTGTCTTTTGTTTTGCTATGGTCAGGTTTAAGTTCTACACACACTTTACCTTAAATCCACCAACAGGTGGTGCTACACAAAAGCTATCCCTTTAAAAAAAAGAGCTAGTTGTCTGTCACCTGTGATAGCTCAAAGGGTTAAGACCTGTGATATTGTGTGGGCAATCAGAGTTCAAGCCCTGTTTAAGTTATGTATTGATTGTGTTCCTTTAACTTCTTTAATCAATATTTTCTGAGAAAAGATAAAGCCCATAAAAAAACAAAGCTTGTTGTGTTCTCTAATGGTTCAGAGAGTTAAAGCCTTTATGTCTTGCATGTACAGTCCTTAGTTCAAGAGCAGGTTCTGCATTAACTTTCGTGTGTCATTTGAGTTAAAAACAAAAGCCCAATGAGCATGCTCAGCCCCATTCAAATAGTAGAGTAGTGGTTAACGTCACAGTCGCCCATGCATGATATCCCTGGTTTGAGCCTGGTGGGTTACCTTACATTTGTAAGAAAATTAAAGTTAAATATTGTTTAAAACAGCTGACTGTGGTGAGGTCCTGTGGCTCAACTGGATGAGCTTTGCCTCTGGATTGAGAGGTTGCTGGTTCAAACCCCAGCCAGGTCTCCCGGATATAAAGGCAGAAACAGCTGAAGGTATCAAAGGGCGTGACCTGAAACAGTTGCGTGAAAGGTTCAAGCAGTCTGAAGGTGACGAAGGGCATAATGTGGAAGGGGGGGTAAAATCCGGGTAGCTGCCCCCCTGAGATCTGAGGTGGTTACAGAGCAGGAAAAAAGAAGTTTGACTTAAGTTTTTGGCAGAATTTTTCTTTATGCAAAAACCACACTTTTTTTGGGATCAGGAAGAACCCCTCTACCCACATCACTCCAAAATCACCTATTTTCCATTGACCACAATTCAGACATTCCACCACACAAGTCATCAAGCTGGATTTGAACCAGCAACCAGCAAGACTCACAGATTCGCTTCTTTTTTGGGGGGTTTATCTTTTGTTCTCCCGCTACAGGCAAAAATAAAGACATACATAATTTCAGAAGCACATACATCATTAAAAGCAGGACAACTTTTTTCAGACAACAAAATTTCAGACCAAGTTATTGTAACTTTTGACCAGTAGGTGAGGAAATACAGCCTCACATTCTGTCTGCTGGCTTTGCTGTCAAATTTGTTGTTTGCAAAGTTTTGCTAACTTTTGTCCAGGTTGAGCTGAATATGAAGTATGTCAACTTTGGTAATGATGTGAACTTAATTTGTGAGAATAATATTGAAACAATTAGATAATTAAGGGGGAAGAAATGTAGCAGATGCCCTTAACCAGAGTCCAAAAGTGCTTTGAGTCTCTATCAATAAATAAATCAACACTTACATTCAGTGCATGATCCTGAAGATACTTATCAAGTTTCAGGATGATGCATAGATGTTCTTACATAACAATTAGGATGAGCATATGTTAATGCAAAGTCTTTAATAATGTGTAAGCATACAATATAAAACAGTACCAAAAACACATAACCTGAGCAAAAATCCTTGGAACACAACAAATAACAACTATGGAGGACAAATGTGAGAAAACGTTTGCATTGAAAAGTGAATCATATGTCCTGGTGCTCATTATCTGTAAATATGAATCAGGTGCAACAGATCATGTGACATAGAGCAGTAGCTGATGGGAAGTGTGGTCCCAAGTCTCTCTCAGCATAAACCTGACAAGTGCATTCCTGTGATACACCCTCACATCCTGCTATATATATTTTTTTTGCCATTCAGCAGCATGTTACAATAGAAGAGCCTCAGGTCACGGTCCTGAAATATGTTGGACCAATGGTGGCGCTAGAACATTGGCCGTACTTTGCTCCATTTTGGTCAGAATCTTCATCAGACCCTCCCCAATCATTGTGACAAATTTTAGAAGAAGCAGAAGATGAAGAAGCAGATGGTTTGGACATGTGCAGAGGAGGGACATGGGGTATATCGGTAGGAGAATGCTGAGGATGGAGCCACCAGGGAGGAGGAAAAGAGGAAGGCCAAAGAGGAAGTTCATGGATTGGGTGAAGAATGCAGGTAGTTGGTTTGAAAGACGCTGTTATAGAGGACAGAGTAGTATGGAGACTGGTGATCCGCTGTGAAGAAGAAGTGTTTGTCTTTCTTAATAAATATTTTTGTGACAGAAGATAAAGCCCATAAAAAAAATACTCTTCCGTCTTCTCCAATGGCTCAGAGGGTTAAAAGACCTTGCTTCTTTCATGCATAGTCCTTAGTTCAAGACAATTTTAAAGCATTCTCTTCATTAATTTAGGTTTGTGTCATTTGAGACGAAAACAAAATCCCAACAAGCAACTTTAGCCCCTGGTGGTGTAGTGGTTAGTGTCACAGTCTCTCATGCATGACTTCCCTGGTTTGAGGCTGATTGTTATGGTTAATTTGTTATTAAAATTAAAGAAAATTAAAGTTAAATATTCTTTAAAACAAGTCGCAAGCATAAGATCATATAGCTCTACTGGATGAGCTTCACCTCTAAATTGAGAGGTTACTGGTTCAAACCCCACCCAGGACTCCATGATGTGAATACAGAAACAGCAATATAATGGTCTCCGGATGGTGTAGAAGGGTATGAGTTGCATGAACTTTTTTCCTCCATTTCATTGTTGTTAATATAACCTAAACAAATAACTCTTGAATACCATTGTAGTTGTGACTCTGCTTTCCAGGTTTGAGTGGTGTTGTGCACACACACTCTACCTCACATCCACCAACAGGTGGAGCAAGACAAAATATATTCCTCTTAAAAAACAGACAGTTATCTAACACCTGTCATAGCTTGAAGGGCTAAGCTCCGTGTTGTTGTGTGGACAATCAGGGTTCGTCGTGTGTGTCATTTGAGTTAAAAACAAAAGCCCAATAAGCATGCTCCAAACCAGTCATAAAGTGGTGTAGTGGTTAACATCACAGTCTTCCATACATGATATCCCTGGTTTGAGCCTGGGGGTTACCTTTCATTTGGTAGTAAAATGTAAGAAAATTAAAGTTAAATATTGTTTAAAACAACTAACTGCGGTGAGATCCTGTGGCTCAACTGGATGAGCTTCGCCTCTGGATTGAGAGGTTGCTGGTTCAAACCCCAGCCTGGTCTCCTGGAAGGCTGCAGAAACAGCTGAAGGTGTCGAAGGGCGTTACCTGAAACAGTTGTGTGAAAGGTTCCATGTGATTGAAGGATGAAAAAGAGTTGCGTGAAAGGTTCAAGCAGTCTGAAGGTGACGTAGGGTGTGACGTGGAAAGGGGGGTAAAATCCGGGCAGCTGCCCCCCTGAGATCTGCGGTGATGAATTGAAGTGGTTATGGAGCAGGAAAAAAGAAGTTCGACTTAGTTTTTGCATAAAGAAAAATTCAGCCAAAAACCTATCACCCACACTTTTTTTGGGATCAGGAAGAACCATTTTCCACTCTCCCCACATCACCCCACATCACCTATTTTCCATTGACCACAAACTTAACTCAGACATTCCACCACACAAGTCACCACGCTGGATTTGAACCAGCAACCCAGAAGGCAGTGTTTACCACAAAGACCAATGCACTGTCTTAATCCACTGAGCCACCAAGACTCACAGATTCACTTCATTTTTTTGGGGGGTTTATCTTTTGTTCTCCCGCTACAGGCAAAAAAAATAATAATAAAGACACAATTTCAGAAGCATATACATCATTAAAAGCAGTATTTGAGAAGGAGAAACAGTCCACTGTGCCATTAAAGCTGCCCAGACTTGAACTTCTATAAGAGGTTTATCTTTTGTTTTACACCACCTGCTGGTGGATTCAACATAAAGTGGGTATGGGGCAAGATATGAACCTGAACACAACAGAACAGACAATTAAAACCCAGCCCATTAAGCCACCACAAATTTCAGATCAAGTTATTGTAACTTTGGAGCAGTAGGTGAGGAAATCTTTTGCATGGTCTTAGTTATGGTCCTCATTGCTGAGATATAGCCTCACATTCTGTCTGCTGGCTTTGCTGTCAAATTTGTTGTTTGCAAAGTTTTGCTAACTTTTATCCAGGTTGGTCTGAATATGAAGTATGCCAACTTTGGTAATGATGTAATTTGTGAGAAGAATATTGAAACCTCAATTAGAGAATTAAAGAGAGAACAATTCTTTTTGACCAGCCACTAGATGACCATGTGGTGCACTAAAATGACATTCATTGCATGGTCCTCATGATACTTATTAAGTTTTATACAATGATGCATGGATGTGCTCGCATAATAAGGAGGTTAGCAGATGTTAATGCAGATGCTTTAATAATTGTGCAACCAATGACAGCAACTATGGAGGACAAATATGAGAACAAGGTTGCGCTTAAGGGTAAGATGTTATACTGGTGCTCATTACCTGTAAATGTAAATCAGGTGGAAAAATCATGTCACATACTGCAGAGGCTGATGGGAAGTGTAGTCCCAAGTCTCTCTCAGCATACACCTGACATATACATTCCTGTGATACACCATCACATCCAGATTTTTATTTTTTTTTATTTTTTGTTTTTGCATTTGCCAGCATGTTAAAGGAAAAGAGTCTCAGGTCATGGTCCTGAATACTTTGAACCAATAGTGCATTGTGGTGTATCTTATTGGTAGTACTTGGATGCATGTGCCCTGGGATGGATTGGTGTCCTATCCGGCTTGGACCCACCATGACCCTGACCAGTTACTTGCTAAAGATAAATGGATGAACTAATAATAATTCCAAGGATAGTATCTGGATCCACAATGACCCTGACCAGTTCCTTCCTAAAGATTAATGGATGAAATAATAATAATAATAATAATAATAATAATAATAATAATAATAATAA
>JAAIIK010000026.1:2011367-2028793 GCA_014706435.1 Silurus glanis
ATCTATCTATCTATCTATCTATCTATCTATCTATCTATCTATCTATCTATCTATCTATCTATCTATCTATTTTAATAATTAAAATTTTGTAATTATTTGTTTGTTTGTTTGTGTTTGTTTATATATACAGAACATCATATCTATTCTTAGTGTGCCCAAATGTATGGGAATTATGTCCCCTTTTTTTTCTTTCCATATATTTGCAGATCTTTTTAATGACTAATGCACCGCAAAGCTAAATATATGTAACGGAATGCAGCTTGAATAGAATTCAAATTTGCATTTGAATGAAAAATAAAATTAAATCAAATCAATCAATAAATAAATAAAAGACTATTAACCATTTCTTCCACTGTGACATGTGACCGATTACACCAAATGAAATACAAACAATGGAGCTGGAGGAAGAATTATGTAGATTTAATCATTAAACTGTGAGGTAAAGAAGCTGCCACTGAGAATCTGAACAGAAACCTACATAATGATTTTCCTGACTGAAATTTAACATGATATTAATCAGAGATAAAAAAAATAATAATAATAAACAAAAGACTTTGGTTTCAACAAGACCCTTTAAAATGTTGCCAGATCCAGCTTTTTATCTTTCATGGCTTTGTCTTGTCTGTAACTGAATGATTTGCTGACTGCTTTTATGGCAGGTACTTTTAAGGAGGCGTCGATTACCCCCTTTGCACTGTATCTGAACCAGAGATAGCTCGTCTGTCCCTTCTCCTTCAGCTCTCCTCTACTCCTGCGCTGATTGGCAGAGATGTTAAGTGCCATTTGACACCTGCGAGGGCGAAAAATTTGGACGAGTGGGCCATAATGAATTGGAGACGTCGGCGCAATTAAAATCACTGTTAATTTCTCCAGGGAGACGGGGGGGCCTTCGCTTCAAGTCCATGAATCACTGAATGGAGGGGATACATGGAGGAGGAGGAATAAGTCACTGACTTCTGGATTGGTAAAACATTGCAAGAGTGCAGAGCCAAGCACCTAACCAGAACACACACACACACACACACACACACACACACACACACACACACACACACACACACGACCAGTATACATAAAACAGAGGACAATGAGAAAGATGGACGATGACAGGTCCTGTCAGCCAGTTGGCATCTTTGATTAGCTGAACTAATGTTCCTCGCATTATATACATCGCTACGAGTTGTTGCATGAGATTACACCACACTAATATCTTCATGAGTGTGTTTTATCTACACTAATGGAGCTTTTGTTTCACAAAGATGGACATCCTGTCAGATGTCTTGTCTAATTTGAGCGAGTATTTTGCTGAACAGTGCGCTATTCGAGTAACAGAAAGTGAATATTTTTCTGGGTTTCTAGATGCAGAAGAGCAGCATTAAATAGATCAAATGTATAGGTTATGATCATATGGCAAACATTTGCATTTGATCTCAATTGCTTTGGCACATGTTCGGAAAACTTGATAAACAAATCATAGTATAGGAATAAGAATACAACACTGCTTTTAATTGCAAAAGGCCATAAATTGTCTGTAACTCCAGATTGATTATTCGGTTACACATTGTGTTGAAAATTCAGGGGAAAAAAATTCTTAATTATGGGTTTGCCCAAGACAGAATGCTGAAAAGATGAAATAACAGTGCCACTGTAATAAGCTTTCTCTAGCAATGCATCCCCAAACCAATGTTGGACCTAATTCCAATATATTAAATATTTCCAATTGACACAGGTTAAACTCCCGTAAAGACATGGGCCCAAAAGGGGAAGATACAACACAGTTTAAAATTTTTGCTATGCAAATGAAAAGCAAACCAGAGAGCAATTGGTCTCAGGGTCAGGTTTTGCATGGCATTATTTAACATCTGTTTCAAAAAGACAGAGATCGAGGCTAGTAACTTGCCATACAGTTTACTCCGGAAGTCTAATTGTTTAACACACAAATTGGTCAACTGCTAGCAAAGGAATAAAAATAATAATAATAATAATCATGCACATCAATAAAACATTTTTTGGAATTTTTTAAGGTTAAAACACTTTCCCATCCTTGCTAGTTCATTCTATGTGGCGCAATTCATAGAAACGTTACTATAATTAAGGATAGAATGTAAACATTTTCCTCAACAATTTTATTTGTATAAAAGCAAGCAGGATATCGTGGATGAAAGGTTCGCATTACAATTGAGAAGCAGTCAAATTTCAAAGTTGGTACATGAATACATTTGATATATTTGTTGATTATTTGTTCTTTTTTATTTTAAAGGGTTTTTCCACCCACTACTGCTTAGTACATTTTTCTTTTTTGTCGTTGCCTTGGCATCTGGGATTGTTATGGTCAGATAAGAAAGGAATGTCTTTGAAAGTCTTTAAAAGTGTCACTGAGCAATTTCTGTGAACTCTTAATTTTTTTAGAATCATTCTTAAAAATATTTTCACTAAATTCTTATGGATTTTTAAACAGGGATTGTTTTTATCTTTAATTAATCATTTCTTTAATTTACCTGCTATAGAATGCAAACTGAATGATAAATGATTAATCACTGACTAAATTCACAACACACAAAAACAACTATGCCTTCAAAAAACAGTATGCAGTAGTCATATTGTCATGTATACAGCACGTATACTGTACTGTACATGTAGTACTCATATAGAAACACACAACCTACACTGATCCAAGTGTATGTTGGAAATGCAAATATTTTATAGATTGTAAATTGTGGTGTTTGAACGCTTTAAAGTTTAAGATTATTATTCAAATGCTTATAGTATTAATATGTTACAGTAAAACTAATAGCAATTGTAAGGAGTTTAAAGGGTTGCATATAATGTATAAGGTTTATAAGGTTTAAGCTGCGGCTCTGTAGTAATCTTAAAAAAAAACAGTTGTGAAAAACCTAAGACCGTGCTAAATCTATGCTTTGGCCTGACCTTAAGCATTTGTCACTTTTCATATGTGAATAAAAAATTTTTTTTATGAACTTACACCAGTGTAACACTTACAATCATTCCTTTGCCTAAGAGAGCCATCTTTTGATGAGGAGAACAGTCTCCTATGGAGAAAGTGGTCTTGGGCAAGTCCTGATCATTGTGTGTGTGTGTGTGAGTGTGTGTGTGTGTGTGTGTGTCACAGCCCTGGTGTTCTCTGTCAGCCATGTGTTTAAATTACCCCCCACCGGCATTCAAATTACAGCTCCTATCTCATCAGTTGAAGGGTGGTGGCTCTACTGCATGATCACATTAATGCAAGTTCACCAGCCTTCTACCACACACACTCGTACACGTGCACTCTGAAGTGCGCGCACACACACACACACACACACACACACATACTACATAATGAGGCAAAGTCATCTTTCTCTGAATCCCTGCTGGGTGTACCTGCAAAGTACAAAGGCCCAGATGCTCTATTTTAGGAGCACCTCTTTTAATTTATTTCCTTGATTTGCCGATAATAATAATAATTGTGCTGCAGGTGCTGCATTGAAATTAGCTGACACTTTCCCTGGGCGTTATCACTGAGCCATCGCCTTTTTTTTTCCTATTTTTTGCGGCCTCGCTCCTCGCTTTCTGCATCTCTCCCTCTCTTCCTCTCGGCTGAGACATAAAGGCCATAGCACTAGTTCCTCTTCTTCTTCGTCTGCTCCCCCCCCTCCTAGCTTATTCAAATCAGGCATTCGAAAAACTAACCATGTTTGAATTGTGATGGCACGTTTACAATTTACTGATACTGATGCATAATAGGCAACCGGGGCAAACCCGAATTGAAAATGATTTTTTTTTTTTTTTGTTGCTTTTCTGTATTCTAATCACAGTGTTACATGATAGCTTACAAGGGTGTCTTTGAAAAGTGGCTCTAACTAAATAAATTTGATTTGAACAGGGTGTGTTTGGCAGATTGGCTTGTGCATATTTTGCCAGCACGCCAGGTGCTGTCAAGGATAAAGTACCTAGTTTGCTGTGTATAATAGGATGCAAGGCTTCCAGAAAAAATACTATTCTATTAGATGCGCTGGAGGCGGGGGACAAAAGGATCCTGGGCCGCCTAGAGCCAGCACTCTCAAACTCAAAAAGTGAGTGCTAAAGAGGGAATTGATGTATGTTGTGTGACCCCGGGTCCATTTCTAAGTCTAATGACAAATTGAAATGTGTTTCCCCTTATGAGAAAGAAAAATTACACGCATTTAACATTTAACTTGTTTAACATATGATTTTCTACACACGATGGGGGAAAAAATGTCCGTCCATTTTGCATGCACATGTGAACTCAAGCAAAACTGTGACTTCATGTGAACATGCAAAAAAGAAAAACTCAAGACATTCAATGTGGCGCTAAATGTATCGTAAAAATTATTATTTTAAAATGAAATTAAACCATTCAATGTACGGATTTTCAAAAATGTGGAAATAAAAAATTCTACAACATTAACACGTTGAAATAATTAAATTAAATCAAATTTTTTGAAATGTACGTAAACATTCAGAAACTGAAAATTAACACTAAAAACAGAAAATTAAATGAACAGAAACACTATATAGAGAAAAGTTTATGGTACTTATTTAGCCACAAGGGTGTTAATAAAGTCAAAAACTGATGAAGGGTGCGGAGGCCGGGGGGGTGCAGTCAGCATTCCGATTCATTCCGAAGGTGTTCAGTAGGGTTGAGGTCAGTTCTCTAGCAGACCACTCACTATAGTGGGCCTCTGTCTGTGGTACGTAACAGTTTGGGGAAGAGCCACATATGGTTGGAAAAGTCAGGTGACCCAATGCTACAAACTGTTGATTTGAAACGAATGTAAGAAACATTGTTGTTGGCAAGTAATTAACACTATAACTTAACAAATATAGGCAAATAGTAATTTCCCCACCCAAAAAAATGTAGCGCTGGCACTGTCATTTACCGTTGTCCTTTTTGAACATGTGATATACTGAAAACCACGCATACCCTTAATACCTCCATTTTACAAATTTTTCCTCAATACCTTATTTTCAGGGATTCCATCTGTAATCAGAGGCGTGCTGAGCCTCAGCTAAGATTGTCATCATTGTTTAAAAAGGCTCACCATCCCCAGTCTCTTGTTTTTCAGTCCAGCTGAGCTCTTAATTATTTGATGGGTTCATTATGGGCTATAATTGGAGTGGTTCGGTGCAAGCGGCCACGTCCTATAAAGGAGGGCAATAAAACTACAGAATAGACCGAGTGGGCAAAAAAAAAAAAAAACCCACCCAGGGAGGTCCTTACCCTCGCCGTGACCCCCAGCTTTTCATCAACAGGAGACAAACAATCATTTTCGAATGCAAATCACATGCACCCGTATTAGCATAGGCCCCTTTTCAACTGCTGACCAATTAACGACCCGAGAGTCATCATGTGATATCTCACCTGGTTAATACCCATGCGACAGGTTCACTGATGCATGCTGGGTGCCCTTATCATTATGGGTAGTGGAAGATATTTTTTTTTTTTTTTTTTTTTTTTTGAGGGAAAGGATGCACATCTTTAAAGGCATTAGTAGTTTCTGGGTGAATGGTAATGCAACAAAAAACGACAGACAACACAAGTTTTTTGTGTTGTTTGTACTATAGTCTTTAGGATTAATTAACCAAATATTAGCATACCAAACGTCTTTTTTTTCCTTTCCCAAGAAAATGTTGTCACTTAAGAGAAAAAGACAGGGAGAAAGGGGAAAGCACCAGAGCGCTGTTTCTTTAAGATAAAATATTCTACATCATAATTATCTCCTTAAGGTAGAAATATTAGCATATCCTCCAATCTTATTATCTGAGAAATTGCCTCATTAATTCGGCAGCTTCCCCTTGTGCCCACCTTGCGCGCCATTGTCCATATTTCATCAGTGAAGCCGTAGAGCTTCCAGGCAGCTCTGATTGGCAAGAGGCATATGCCTTCGAACGGGTCTCTGTGGGGCAAAATGCCTGATTCTTTCTCTTCCTCTTTAATGGCAGGAAGATCACCATTAATTTCACATGTCTCTGCTTCCTACAGCCAACTTACGACCAAGTGGCCTCGCTGCTCCGTTCCTGTCCTCTCCTTGTGTCCCTCCTGCCCTTCATCCATTCAACGGTTTCCTCCTCAGCTGTCCTTCATGTCTGAAAGAGCGTCGCCTGTCATAAGAAGGTGCTCTTTTGCAAACGAGGATCATGTCCCTCGGGGTGACGTGACACTGATGAAATCTTCAATTTGAACTTGGTCATTGAACATCAACACGCAGCTTTATCTCCAATTTAAATGTCTACTTGGACACGTATGTTTTATGAGGTCTTCCTGTGGCAAAAGTATTTAGCTTCACTGCTATCCATATATATTAGAGATGATGTTAGCTTTAGGGTTCTTCTGGGTTTTTTTTTTTTTTTTTTTTTTGCACTGTATGTATCCTGCATTGCTCAAACTCTGCGTTCTATCTCTGCACACATTTACCAGAATAATCCAAATGATTACCGCCACAAATTACATGTTACTGCCATCAGATATTAATGAGATGCCCCCAGAAGCTCCCTAACGGTTTAATCGGCAAAGATTTAATCCATGAAATGACATCTGACACCCATGAATTCATAATGAAATCTGTTTTAATCTCAAACAATAGCCTTAGACATCCACATTACAGCTTTTGGGGAATATTACGACTCAACCTGCAGGATAGCCGAGTCTCTAAAGAAAAGCACAAGACAGAATAAAGTATTATTTACAGTGGGCTTGATTTTAACAGAAGGTGCAAGACGCAGGTCCACTCGCTGTAACTGCAATCTAATTGGTTCGAAAGCAATCTCTCTTATGGCCAAGTGGGTTTGTAATTCATCCGTTAATTGAATCTATTGCTCAGCTAAATGATTTCGGTGCTCCGTCTCAAATAGTTTGGCCTGCGGCATGGCTGCGAGCTAGAACGTTCTGTGCTGGAGCGTGTTGGTAAAAGAGCACTCGTTCTGCTCTAGATTGATTAACATAATGATAATTTAGTGCTGTTTTATAATGGAAATTTCTCTACAATTATGCATTATTTCATCAGAGTTAAAAAAAAAAAAAGAAGAGGAAGAATGGAAAAAAAAAGGAAAAAACAGAATCTTCTGTCTTTACATAATATACAATTATCTGGGTCTATGAGCTACAATGAGCTAGTGGTGCATGTAATAAAATGATAATATAATATAAAATAATATTAGAAAATAAGCAGCTTCATAACAATTGACCAATCGGACTGTTTCACAAAGCAGTGCATTACGGGGTTAAAGAGAACCCCAACAAGACCCCCTGAGGTAATTAAAGTGTAAAATGCCACAGGTCTCAATTAAGCAAGAACTGTGTGCTATTTGTTTAGAGTAAATTAGAGATGTCACACTTATGGCAGACAGCATCTTGCGTTTTTTTTTTTTTTTTTTTGCTGGGTATCTGCAGCACGTGTGGGGCAGGTTGGTTCGAGTCCTGATATGCTTAACAGCCAATTTACAAAGGTCAGGTCCTACGGATCAAACCGTTCAGTAAATTGCACCTTCAAACTCATAAATGAGAAACAATCATCTCGTGAAAGGTCACAGAGACAGCACTGCGGATTATAATAATAAAGTAAGCCAGCCTTGCTTCTCCACTAATTTACTCGCAACCGAAGCCAGGCTAAAGAATCCCTCCTCTGTGTCTCCGTATGACGCCTGCCTGAGAGAGAAGCACACGATTAATTCTAATGAGGAGGTGGTTTTTTTATTATTATTATTCATTTCCACCTGCAATGCAAAAGGTGATCATTTGGACAGTATAAATAGCAAACGCTGTATACCGTGCAGCACAATATCCCGCAGCAAATGAAACAATAAGATTTGTGAATTTGCGAAGGAGCTCGCACGTGTTTATATGAGACTGATTGCACGACTGCAGTGCCATTTGTGTCCCACTGATATTACATTTATAAATATGCATGTAAATTAAAGGTGAATTACATTTAAAACTAAAATTACTGCAGGGCAAACAATGTGTGAATTTCAGGTCAACTTCTAAAAGAAAACAAACCTGCGTTTCAACCCACTGCGTTTCAACCATGTACCATGAAATACACCTTATGGACAAAAAGTATTGGGACACCTGATATTTTCTGCCAGATGTGCTTCTTCCCCATACTGTTACAACAAATTTGGAGGCACACACTTGCATTAAATTACAATAGCATTAGATTTAGCCTTCACTTGAAATAGGAGACCGGAACCTGTTCCAACGTGACAATGCTCCTGTGCATAAAGTAAGCAGAAGATATGGTTTACATGGATTTGGAGTGGAAGATCTTGAGTGGCCTGCTACAAAGCTCTGTCCTCACCCCTACTGAACACCCTTGTGGCTGAATGTGGAGGTTATTATAACAGTAAATGGGGACTAAATGTGGAATGGGATGTTTTTTTTTTTTTTTTTTAAAAAGCACACGAATCTTGTGGTCGGGTCTCCACAAACTCTTGTCCATATTGTGTATGTACTCAAGTGAAAAGGTGCTCCTCTAAAACAGTTCACAGCAGATCATGAGCTAGCATATTTCCTGATTAGTTATAGCACTGAGGAGTTTGGCTGGATGTTTAGATGTTACTAAAAAATGCTAATGATAAAATGAGCATCTACATTCTACATTTAAAACGAGGCTCATTTTATTGCTGTATAGCATACAGTCTACAGCCAAAAGAAAGATGAAAGATGTAAAAATATAAAAAAGAGATATATATTAAATTCCAATAACACTAAATTAAAATACAAACACCCACAAAGTATAGCAGCAAAAGCATAAAGGAAAATTATTCACGTATATTCCTCCATGTATTAAATCACATGAAAAATCCTCCAGATTTCCTGATGATCTTTATGTCTTTGTTTTTTTTACTTATGACATTGTGATATTGGCTGTCAATGTCACTTCAAGCGTGCAACAGTCTCACCCACATTTCAGCGTGAAAGTAGGTTATTAATTAAATTGAAATAAATCATTAGAATGGCCTTAATGTCCTCATGCCATTAACATAAATTATATATGTTTTTTTTTTTTTTTTTTTTTTTTGGTAGTCTCTAAATTCTACTCTCCCAATCATTACTCAATTTCTGAAGCAAAATGCAAGAAGATATTGTTGCATGAGATGGGATTGTATATTTGTGTATGGCTATCCACAAGGTTTTAGATTCATGTTCTAAATTATTTTTAAATACAATTTTAAAATACCTACTTTATATAATATATGCATGTGAATTTTGTAGAAGGACAAAAAAAAATCTTGACGCTTTTCAAGTCAGTTAAAACAACCTTGTGACGTCTACTGACACGAACCCAAAGTTCAGGACTATCAATAAGCCGGCTGTGCGGTCCGTGCCAAAAGTCTGATTACCTCACATCAGTAGGGAGTGTCCATAAAAATATGACCTCATCACTACCCGCTCTGATCTCTTACTCTGGACCGCGTCCAAGGCGGCGCACTTTTTAATGGCATCCACAAGACTGCTGATCTAAGAGCTCGTCTGCAGCTGCAGTCACAATCCACGTCTCATCACGAGCTGCAATCAAGAAAACAACACTGCTTCAGCCTGTGACGATTCACACATCACGACCTGCCATTCGCAGCCTCGTGGAGTGAGAAAGGAGGAGAGAAACGGGGACACTTTGCCAACCTAATTAAGCCTGTGGAAGGATCTATATGTCCAGGGTTAGCCAATTACAGCCTCATCCAAATGAGTGTGTTAAAAGGAGTTCTCCTGGGAGAACTCGGGACGAGGCCAGAGGAAGCTCTGACAGGGTGTACAGATACAGCAGACACCGGTGGGGTGTGACGGGGTACTGTTCTGAAGGTAAAGGAAATGTGAAAAAAATTCAGGAAGAAAAACCCTGAAATATTTAATATGGTCAGGGCAATAGTGGAATATTTGATAAGTTCAGTGAAAGTAATAGGAAGGGTGTGTAAAATGAGTTTTGATGTATAGATAAACTTCTAAAGAACAAACTTATAGACACTAATCTTATGCATTCCAACTTCATAACCTTTATCGCTGTGGAGCTGCTTTGGGACAATGTTATAATGCTATACAAATAAAACTGAATGTATTAACTGGCATTTCAATCCTGAAAAGTTTAAGTAGTTTGATTCAAGGTTTCACAAATAAAAGCTTATATACTGTACAGCTTGGTCCATATGTCTGAGACTATTTTGAAAATTCCACTTTGGAATTTTGAAAAATGTTGAATATGATTCTGCACCGTTTCAAGGTCACGATTTAAATGCAAGCAAAGTTGTCACACTGACCATCTTTGTATCCTTTGTATAACTCTTTGGGCAGCTCTTTGTAGAACTCCTTATAAAGTCAAGTCTGACATTTTTTACTGAAGCACATGTTTAAACAACACGAAGACGGATTTGTTTGAACACTGAACGTCAAGGTTTTACACTTCAACTTGCGGAATCCAGAGTTCAGCTCACCGTCATAAAAAGAAAAGTGCGAAGACGATTTTACTTTTCAAATCATGTTTTAGCACGTAATGTAATTTGTAACAAAAATTTTAAATCCAACATTTAAATAGAACAAAATGTGTCTACGAATGTCTTCAAAAACTTGATCGCGTTAAATAGTAAGATGGGATGAAGAGTAACATTTACTAATAAATTACTTCCATAGATTTTGAAATAAGTCTGTTTTAGACATATTTAAGACTCATCTCGAGACAATATCATATTTTTATCTTTTAAATTCTCCTTTTTTGTCAAGCGTTGCTTTTTAAATTACTTATTGGTTTCCAGATACGAATTATGAATGAAACCCATATTGCTGATTGTATTGTTTCATTTGTATTTCAATGATTCTATACTGCATCTGATTTATATATGCATCTGATGATGACGTAAATCTGAGTTAAAAAAAACAACAACAAAAAAACGTTTCTAACAGGACTAACTTTTAAACCACTATGTGATCGTTTAGGAAAATGACGAGACAATTTGGAAGTTAATAATCAGCAAATATGAGCAATTTAAAGCCTTGCGTAAGCCTCAAATACTGAAACTTCAGAAAAAAAAGAAAGAAAAAAAAAAATCACACTTGCAAAAAAAATTTTTTAACCATGGCGGAAACCCAGAAACATTTTGTAAAGCACTGCTTTAACACCAGCTTAAAGTTACACAGGCCTCACTGCAGCAATAAAGCCATGATTTGAACAGAGGGCACTGGTAAACGGAAAAACGCCAAGTACTCTCCTGAGCCGAGCATAACGGCCCACGATAAAACCTCCACGTACAGACTGGAATAATCACACGTTTGAATGATTGAATTCTCCCAAAGCCCCTACATTAGCAACACTTCTATTTTGTTTGGCAAGACGTGGTCCCCGTAATCAAATGTAACTCGAAATGACTCTCCAGGTGTATCTGTTCGCCACTTGCCACTCGCCTGTCAGACAAGAGAGGGGGGAAAAAAATAATATTTAATTTCTCTGCCTGTCTCAAATGCTCCTCGAAGCTATTTGTACAAATGTTGAAGGAGAAAAGAAACGATTGCTTAGAGTGCGCAGTCAGCAGGGGGGTGACATGAACACAATAGGTTTGGTCAGGGGGGTAATTGCAGCTCATTGGGGTGTCAGTCTGAGGTGCGTTTGCTCGCCACAGGCGTTCCGTGCCATTCGGAGACAGAGAAAGTAGATAGCTTCATCCCTTGCACCAGCCACACATAATAGCCCATGGAGACCACTGGATGGACAACAGGGGGCAGTATTGAGTTTCAGTAAAGTGATTGTTCGTCAGCGTTTTACTCTTTCTCACCCTTTGGTAAGGTAGCACACGGCAGCCGTGTGGCAATCCTTCTCTCTCTCTCTCTCTCTCTCTCTCTCTCTCGCTCACCATAACCAGATGAAGCTGGCAGGGGTCCAGGCGGCCAGTGTGGCTGGATTAATTACACTTTTTCAATTAATGCTCTAACAACGAGCTGTTATGCGTTCCCAATGATAAGCTTGTGCACAGTGAAGCCGATGTGGGAGATAGCACACGCTGATGACTTATTATTTGCCGAGAAAAAGAGCCACATGATTGCACATCCATAAAGTTCTTCAGGGGGTTACAGATTCCTGTGATTATTACTTACACCCAAAACAGTACATGCGACTCATACCCTGAAAATTCTAGTCAATTTATCAGTCCTGGTTGGCCTGTAAACAGGTCAGGATTGTGTTTCTTAACCTGTGAACTCAAAGGTCATTCATTTTCCACGAACAACTAGAAATATAAATATACAGCAATGTATTTTGAACTTCTCACCTCTTAGGACATGTGTAAGCTACAGTATTGATGTGAAAAATATTTACGTTTTATACAAACTCTAAAGTCCAAATTGACACTGTCTAAAATACAGCATATTAAAGAAAAACATTTGCCTTGAGAGGAAATCCAGATAACTAATTTATTATTGACGACGTGAATGTGTAAACACTGTGTAAAAAAAAAAAATCAGTTCTAGCAGCACTTGATTGATGATTTTTATTTTCACTTGGCCCAATCAGATCAGTCCATTTCATTAGACGCTCTTAAAGATAATACGAATTAAAAGTGTGTTAAATTAAAGTGAGCGCTTTGCCCATGTGCTGTACAACATCGTCGAAAGAGAGGATAAAATATTGAGACTTAGGGCTAGGTTTCTGTATGTTATTTCAACTCCGTCTAGAGAGAAAGAGAGAGAGTGTGAGAGAGAGAGTGTGAGAGAGAGAGAGAGAGAGAGAGAGAGAGAGAGAGAGAGAGAGAGAGACCCCTACTGCCCTCTATCTATAAGACTGAAGGGCTGAATTCAACCCCCCATTAAAGTGTTGAAAAATTTAAATAATAAAAAAAAAAAAAGGGAACGTACTTTTTAATTAAAAAGGATCCTAATAATCCACATCATATTATATGGCGCAGATTCATCGGTCAATTTAATAACATGGAGCCTTTTGGATCTTAATATCTTTGGAAACAGGTTTCCTTCATAACTGAGGGGCTTTGTTAATTACACACCGGGCCTAATGATTCTGAATATTCAGTGGCTCTCGATGTTTTGATAAATGGGCTTCCACCAAGATTTATTCCTAATTATCTCATTTGTCTTTCTCCATTACTTTTTATAGCTTAAATTTATGAAGTCATTAAGACGTTAGTGGCCCTGATAATGATTAGGAGAAAGAATTGTATGAAAGTGAATTATACGAAAATGATTATGGCTGAAGGAGTGTTTAAAATGGAGCCGCAGAGGAAGTGGCGCAGGCTTTGTTTGAAGGTGCGGGGGCCCTGATGCGAACGGAAATAACGGGGATTAAAACATCTTTGTCATCACTTGCGCCTCTCTCTTCTCATTCTTGCTTTCTTCTTTCTTCATTCTCTCTCTCTCTCTCTCTCTCTCTCTCTCTCTCTCACTTCTGTTCTCCCTTGCACATATTCATCTCTTAATGTCGTCTCGTACTGCTGGTAGCTCTATTCTCTTTGGAACCAGGGATGAGATCTTTCTTGGGCTGAAGAAAAAAAAAAAAATGTTAAAATAAGTAGGGGATTATTTTTAAAGTGGCCTTTTTGTGCCAGCATGTTTGTTTCATTTCAGCACATCTTTGAAGACGAAATGAAACACATAAATACAGTCCATTACATCTGCATTTGGGCTTCTTTTATTATTATTACTTTTTTTTTTTTTTTTTTTTTACTGAGTTCAGGCTTCCAGACCCACAAGCAAGCAGTGACATTTATTACTTATTTTTTTCTCTCAGCTGGTTTTTCTTTTCTCTCAGCGTACCCCCCCCCCCCCTCCAACCACCTCACTTAATTACACAGTGGGTGTGCTCAGGCCTCCCATATGTTGTTTCAGAGTCACTCTTCGTTTACACATCTGCTTTACGGCCAGCATGTGGAAATGTTGGTCAAGCCATGCGTTTTTTTTGTTGTTGTTTTTTTCGAGATGCTTCAACACGAGCTTCTCGAATTCGCTCAAAACCATAATTGGCAGAAGATAATTGCTGGAACACAGGCAGGATTCAAAAACTTTCCAAAAAAGTAAAATAAGTAGCACTGGCAGGGTCTAGGACGTGCGTGTGTGTGTGTGTGTGTGTGTGCGTGCGTGCGTGCGTGTGCGTGCGTGTGTGTGTGTGTGTGCGTGAAGGTGCGTTTTTATATCTTTGTAGAGACCGCCAATGTATTTGGCTTGTCCCTATTAAAAAAAATGTATTTACAAAAAAAACTAAAAGAGCCAAAAATGTTCTGCTTTTCAGTAACTGCACGATTAGGGTTATAGGTAAATGTAAACATAGCGTTAGCTAGTTGCTTTAATAATTATGTCAGTGGAAGGTCCTTGCATGTATAGTAGGGCAGACGTGTGTGTGGTCCGTATTGGTGTGTGCGAGAAAGCGTCTGGTTGAACCCATGTCCGCTGAGAGAATTCGCAGAAGGGAGACCAACTAACTCATCAGTGGTGTCTATTCTCTGTGTCTCCCTCCCTCTCGTCCTCCCTCTCTCTACGGAGAAAGACAGATCTGAAGAGGCTACGCAAGGCCCCTGCTTAATTAATTATTTAATTATCTAATCAAGGCAGGATGAAGAGCATCTCCTTACACCAGTGTTAATTATGGAACAGCTGGGGCAGGGTGCTGGAGGAATACTGAAATGAGGCCTGGCATGCTCTCATTTTTCTTCTCGCTTGCCCACACACTCTCGTCGGTGAGCAAGCCGCCGGCCAGCAGGGAGCGCAGGGCCTCCGCTGGAACACTTTAAAAAAAAAAAAAAAAAAAGAATCAGGCATGAATTCGCTGCTATTATCCAATAAGCCCATTATTGGGCAGTGCTAGATCAGTGGGTAAGGTTCTGTGCTAGTGACCAGGTTATGAATTCAGAACCCAGGACTGCCTAAGAGCTTTTGTTCAGCTCTTGAACAAGGACATTTCCCATCAAATGCTCTGTACTCGGATTAGACTCGGCTTGACTTGTAGATTGAAGTGTTCACTATAGAAAAGCTTGTAAATGTAAATCAAGTGTGGAAGAGGGCAAAGAAATCAAGCAGGAGCATGAGATTATAAAGATTAAGGACTGACTAAGTGTCTGACTTTTTTTTTCACAATGAACAGGTTTAAAAAATTATTTTAAATTATTGTTTATCTTGATTGGGACTTTTGTATCAGAAGCTATTTGTTTAGCTGTTCTGACTAGCCAAATAAATCCTCGTCGAGTGTGAGTTAGGTGCACATTTTTGCACATCCAGCTCATTTAAATTGAACAAAAAAAAACAAAAACAAAGTTACTTGACACTTCTACTGGCTCATGGTGTTGTTCTTGACAGATCTGTCTCTATACATCCCTGTTCCAGCTAGAGAGCTAGCTTAGATCAGCTTCTGGCTCACATTTGTGTTTTTCTATGCTGTATTCTAGCTGCTGGGCATTTATGACTTTTGCTTTTTGGTTTTAGCTAGCATGCAACAGCTGCTAATATTCTCTGCTTTTTCAGTTATATCAATGAGTTTTTATGCTCAACACTTCTGCAAACACAGCAAAGAATTATATTTTTAGAATCACAAATATTTTGGTTCCACACACATTTGGTGTTAACTTACCCTGTTTAGTGAAAAAATGAGAGGTTAGATTGAGAACAATTTCCAACATCCTACAGTTTTAAGCATTTTTCAGATGACATCTAAAGTTACTGTTAGAGTCAGTCATAAGGAAGAAGTGGAATTCAGTTTATTTGACTCTGATATTTTCTGAGTTCAGAATCATTGATTAAATAAGTGACTGATTGAATGAGTTGCCCACTGTAGTAATACATTATCTGGTGAAAACCTACTTGACTGTGATTAGCGTAACTTTGTACTGTAATACATTGCAACGATGAACATCTTAACAATTGGCATTTTTGAACTAATAAAAGGGTGAGCTATGCTGAAGTGTACACGAGCTACATTACCAGCAGCATTTAAAGAAAGGTAAGATAAACTAGCTAGCTCGTTTACACACAGTTTCAGCTGTAATTGATCCTCAAACCCACAAAACTCTTTTTTATCCAATTTGTCAGTTTAAAAAGTTCCTAAGTCAGAGGCATTCTGAGTAATGCAATAAAGTAGGGATTAACTGTGCATTTTGAAACTACACAGACTTACTAAGGCAAAAAAAAAAAAAACTTATGCAATGCATACGGGTGGTTAAAACAATTTTTTCAACCTTTCCCATGTCACCCTGTGTAATAGCGTACTTTTACTACATTTCAGAAACGAATGGCGTTCCTTGCTGCTGCCGAAATGGATACGCGAATTACGTTAAATGAGAACCTGTCGTGAGACCACAAGCGTAACTTCACAGTTCTCATGACAGTTTGCATGGAGTACGGGTTCTCTTACTTTGTGTCTGTAACAATAGAAAACTCTACCTAAAAAAAGTATAATGTGCAGGAAAATGGAACAATGAACTGCATGAATGATCAAAATATAGTTCTTATTAGATCAGTATTTTTATTTGATTTTGATTCATTTAAGTGCATTCAAAAGCACTTACGATTTACTTAAGTAGAAATGTAAAGGGAGAACTTTTACCGGTGTAAAGTTGCATTGAAGGGGATTTGGACTTTTACTCAGATACAGGAATGATGCACTGCCTCCACCACTGGATATACTGTAACAGTACCGGAGCTTTTGCATTGCAAAAACTCAAAAGATCTGGCTAGATAATCAGGTTTACTCAGCTTTTCATGGCTCTCAGGTTGGATGAAGTTAAGCCATGAGAAGCCGATATCTCCACAGGTTTTAGTTAGCATACTTTTATGATTATTACCACACTTTTTTTTTTTTTACTTAAAATGGAACATACCTGATCAATTGATCCATGATGCTCAGATGTCGCTGAACTGTAAATTTGTGGCAGGAAACTGTATTTATTTCTAAACTGTGATATTTTGTTCAAAAACAAGTAGTGAAGCTGGAAAAAAAAACAAAAAAAAAAACGTAAATGTATAAGTACTATGCTTTAATTATGATAAACGTAAGTTGCAAATAGCATCTTAGCAATGTTTACAACGCAGCTCGATTGCTAATCGGGAAAAAGTTTCCACAATGCCTCTTTTGTTATATCTGTTTTTCATATTCCACTTTCTTCTTGCCTAGACTCCTCCAGATATAAATTTGCTTTCTGAATGTAGTCTGTTGTGTTTCTTGGCTAAGCAGTGACCAAAAAATTCACAGATTAAATTTACATTGGTCTTTTAAAGGTAAAATCCACTTAAAGCATCTACGCTGGAGCCGAGTGGCCCAATGGGTAGTCACATTTATTTAAAATACACATAAATAAAGGCAAAGGAAACAAAGTCTGTAAACCTAGAGACAAAGAGTAATGGTTTTTGGAGACTCTGAGACAGGTGTTAAATAATAGGTGCAGGATTGTGTGTGTGTGTGTGTGTGTGTGTGTGTGTGTGTGTGTGTGTGTGT
>JAAIIK010000026.1:2028803-2064423 GCA_014706435.1 Silurus glanis
GTGTGTGTGTGTGTGTGTGTGTGTGTGTGTGTGTGTGTGTGTGTGTGGTGTTGGGGGTCATCCAAGTCCAAGTCAGTGTATCTTTTCTAAAAAAAAATAAATAAATATATATATAAATAAATAAATAACATTTGCTAAATGACACAACTGGGAACCGCTACATGAAAATTAATTTACGAACACATTATCACACACACTGAGAATGTACAGATCCATTGCAGGGAAATAGCAGGGCTTTTGAGTTTAGTGAAACTACAGTCTGAAGTTGATTCGGATAATCTCGTGACAAGAACTGTTTAGTTTAACTGAGATGCTTACGCTGTTCCAAAATTTGTTGCCAGAGTTAATTACCGCGCCTCCCCAAATTTACCAGACAACAAGTGCTGAATAGTGTGTTCTTGTTTTTTTTTACTTGTTCTACACTTTACAGTGTCTAGGCTGAGGTTGACACTGTAGGCTACGCTGACAATAATAAGGTTGAAATGTCTGGCTCTATAAATATAATTTCCCCAAAAATATATTAATATACAGTACTGCACAAAAGTTTAAGGCAAATGTCAGAAAAGTATACATTTTAATTTTTTCTCTTATTTTTTTTTATCAATTTACTAAATGCAAAGAGAGCAAGCAGAAAAGAAATCTAATCAACAGAACAAGTCTGACTACTGTTTTGCTTTCAATTCTAACACTTGTACACTATGTATACTTGAACAAAGTCAGGGATTTTGTAGGATCAGATTCAGGTGTATGATAAATCAATTATACCAAGCAGGTGCTAATGATCATTCATTTCATATGAAGGTTGAAACAGTTATTAACTGAAACAGAAACAGCTGTGTAGGAGGCTTAAATTTGGTTGAGGAAAAGCCACACTCTTTTACTAAGGTTAGCTTTTGGAAGACAGTTTCATGTCACAGGACATACACCAAAGCAAGAGTGAGCACAGCAACAAGGCCCTAGGTAGTTATACCACATCAGCAAGGTCTCTTCCAGGCGAAGATTTCAGAGCAGACTGGGGTCTCAAGATGTGCTGTTCAAGATATTTTAAAGAAGCAGGGAAGGGTTGAGAACCTTACATGCAATGGTTAGCCAAGGAAACGTAATGCAGCAGATAAAAGAGAACAGAATACAATACAATACAAAAAGCTATAAATCCAACGTGGAAACAAGGCTGAGTGACTCAACTATGCATGAAAACTGGGATGCAGAAAAATGGCAGCAGGTCCTTTAAACTCGAGTCAAAATCTGAAATATTTGGCTGTAGCTGGAGGCAGGTTGTTTGCCAAAGAGCTGGAGAGCTCTCAGACACCACTGAAGCATGGTGGAGGTTCTTTGCAAGTTTGGGGCCGCATTTCTGCAGATGGAGTTAGAGATTTTTCAGGAATAACAGTGTCCTCAATGCTGAGAAAGATACTTATCTATCATGCAATACCATCAGGTAGGCATTTGAAAGGCCCCAAGCAAATTTTTTGACAACCACAAAAAATACAGCCAATGTCATTAAGAACAATAATTGCCAAATTTGAGGCAACCTACATCAACAGAAGATCTGTGCTTAGTTCTCCTAAATGCTTGGAACGACCTATTTGTGAAGTTCCTTCAAAAACTGTGGAAGTCTACCTAGAAGAATTGATGCTCTTTTGCAGGTAAATCACACTAAATATTTATGAACACTTTTCATTTTGGAAAGTATTATTATTTTATAGTATTTCTTCACACTTGCCTGCAACATTTGAACAGTACTGTATATAACAAGAAATATATCTTCTTTGAACAAACTAGTACTTATTAAGACATTATATATATATATATATATATATACATATAGTGCTTGTCAAAAGTTTGGAAACAGTCTTTTATCATTTTTGAGACTAATGTTCATCACTTTTGTTTCTATGCAACACAATAGACAAAAGGCAAAAAAAAAAAAAAAAAAGAGAGAATTGGACAATGAAGGACTGGAAGAACGTTGGACAGAGGAGTCCAAATGGGACATTTTTGGCTCCAACAGAAGAACTTATGTAAAAGGGGGAACAGGAGAGAAGATGCAAGCCTCACACCTACAATCATACATGGAGGAGAAAGGGGTTGGAGACTTATTTCAGGTGAAAGAAATACTAAAGTATATACTTCAACACCATGCAATTCTCTTTTGAGAAAGAGGAAGGCGCCGGTTTTCTACATTTGAGGCATTGTTATGGACATGGTTGAGGACTACAAAATACTTGGGGGTGTTAACGGTACTGGACTTATAACACTGAAGTACTTTACAGGAAGGGCCAGAGCTACCTTTATTTTCTGAGATCCTTCAACTGCCGGTCGATGCCGAGACTGTTGTGGCATCCTTTACACTGTGGCATACTGGGGAAGCAGGCTGAGAGTGGCAGACACAAACAGACTCAATAGACTGATCCGCAAGGCCAGCAATGTTGTTGGGGGGGAGCTGGACTCCAAAGTACATTCAATCTTGGACTCCTCCTCTTACCTACTACATAAAATACAGGTCAGTCCGAGGAGTACGCTCAGTGACCGACTCATACAACCACGATGCAGCACAAAACACCACATGAGATCATTTCTGCCTGCCATCAAACTATATAACTCCTCTCTCTGAGTGTTAAAAAGCTGGTACACAGTATATATATAGATAATATAGATATAGTATAGTTATAGATTTTTATGCCACACATATATAATGTTAATATCTTGGGCAATTTATGTGAAACCATTTCAGTGTGCGATAACTGTTACATGTGCAACAACTTGTATAACTGAATCGTTGTAGTCCGACTTTTTTCTGCCATTTGTTTTACGGCTGCTATACATTCGTACAGTATATTTCAATAAGATTGGAAATGTATCGATTGTACAGCATCTATACTTAATACATAACAATATGTAAATGTGATATTTTATCATTATTATTATTATCATCATTATTATTATTATATATTTATCTTCTTATTCATATTTTGCTTATTTTTCACTTAAATTGTAATGTGAGGACTGCAAACTAACAATTTTCGAAATCAATTTCTTGTAGGATCAATGAAGTATTCTGATTGATTTTGATAATCAAGCTTGGTAAGCCTTATTTAGAGAGCAGTGAAAAGTGGGCTGGAGGGTTCTCTCTCATGGAATGACCTGCTCAGTCACCATACTTTAATCTTATTGAACTACTCTGGGATGATCTGGATCCCAAAGTCAGTGAAATCTCCAACTAGTGAAGAACAAGTTTTACAAGAGGCTTGGCATAGTATTTTAGGTGAATGTTTGTAGAAAATGTCCGGATGCCAAGAGTGCTTAAACTGTTATTAAATGCTAAGGGAGGATTGAAATGAAAATAAAGTTCATTTATATACTTGTTTGGTCAAAGTAAATCTTAATACTGTTAGATTACATATTTTGTTGCCTAGAAACAAAAGGCACAAACATGTGTCTCTCAAAAACCATAAAAGATGTTTCCAAACTGTTTAAAGGCTCTTTAAAGCTTAATTTGATAAAGATATTTTATTTGCGTTATTTTTTATCAACTGTAGTTAGTAAAGTTTATTGCATTTTAAATTTATAAGCTTATAGTGCAAATGAATAACGCTTATGACTTGAACATTCAAAATGTATGCTTACTACATATATAATATTATATAAATAATAACTAAATATATAATAACTAAGGGCATTCCAATATCACTGTATGTTGGAGGAAGTTTGCATAACTTTTAAAAACGTTACTTTGCAAAAAAAAAAAAAAAAAAAAAGTTCCACTTGAGAAAATAAATCTGGCAGTGTCATAGCGCTGAGAAATTAAATCGCTCAGACAAATCTCGTTTTGATTAACAGACCTTGAGTTTATTACTGACTCACTCAATTACTGCCAGTCCTTGTGTATATTTCGTAGTGATGATGGTTTTCTATATCCCACCAGCTTGGATAAATAAATAAATTGATAAATAAATTTTAAAAAGTACAAACGCATTTCTAGCTTGGCAGATTAAGCGCTTCTTTTAGTGTTCTGATTATTATCCGATGGGAATATTTCCCAGAATCCTTCAGCATCTTGTCTGAGCCAGACACTTAAAACGTATAATGTAATATATCCAGAACGATGACGATGCAAGAGAGATCATTTCACAGATGTACACACAAACACCTGAACATTGTTTTCAAAGTCGAAAAGCATGCATGGGCACATGCTGTATGCTTGACGCAATTGATCTATTCTTTCTTTATCTCCTCCTCACAGATGGAGTGGGTTTGCGCTCGTCAGTCTTTCCGCATCGTATTGGGTATGGCGTTGCTTTTGCTTTTTCCATTCCGCACAGCCAAGCTTACCACACAAAGATACAAAGAACGAATCGAGCCTTCTGTCAAAACAGCAGCTCTGTCTGCTTACTTTAGAGACGGCATAGAAATAAGCACTGGATTAACTCTTTATGTCAGTTCTTGAGATCAGAATATCCCAGCTATGCCTCACTACATGCACTCAGATAAAAGATGCGTCACTCACTTGCAAACCTGATCCTGAATTCTATCATCATTCACTGCAAGTAGAGCGGATCTTTGTTTGTAAAGTAGTAAACTCTACAATTTGTATAAAATAGGCATATACACGATATGGACAAAGGTTTGTGGACACCTGACCATAGGATTTGTATGTGCCTTTTTGAACATCCCATTCCACATTTAATCCCCATTTACTATTATAATATCCTTCATTCACCTGGGAAGATGTTCCACTAGATTTTGGAATATGCTTGAAAAGTTTTTTGCTCATTCAGCCACAAGGGCATTTGTAAAGTCGGATACTGATGTAAGGTGAGGAGGCCTGGGGTGCAGTCAGTCTTCATATTCATCCCACAGTTGTTCAATTGTGTTGAGGTCAGAGCTCTATAGCAGGCCATTCTAGATCTTCCACTCCAGTACCATGTAAGCCATATTCACGATTCAAGATTTTTTTTTTGTCATAGTTATATGCAAAATACAACTTGCAGCGGAAATGAAAACCCGATCGGCCACTCAGAAATCGTGCATTAATTAAAAGGTCTAGGATTATAAAATATAAAAGAATAAGAAAAAATAGAAGTAAGAGAAGATATGAGGAAAATATATTATATAACAACAAGGTGGCATTTAAAAAAGAGTGCAAATATATTTAGATGTGCAAATGAGGTACAAGGTACAACATGTAATGGAGGTATAATGGACTAAAAACAGTAGCAATGATAAGGTGCATTAAGCAGATGCATGAAGACTTCATGTATAAAGCATATTCTTCTTGTATAAGAATATCTTCATGTCATCGTCACGCTTTTTGTCATGCTGAAACAGGTTCAAGTGAAGAGAAAATTAAATGCCACTGCAGCCAAAAACATTCTATACAATTGTGTGCCTCCAACTTTGTGGTAACAGTTTGGGAAGAAACATCATATGGCTGGAAAAGTCTAATGTCCCAATATGTTTGTGCAAACAGTGTATTTAGATATAAATCTGAAATAAAATATGAACTTTACCACTATGCCCATAGACACTATGAAAAACACTGATGGAAAAACCCAGAGGTAGAAATGAAAATCATTAAAATCATCATCATGTTGTTAGAATTCTGGCTCTGACCGTTCCTCAACCGCAGCTGTGCCAATATAGTAATATTCTTAGTAGTAAATAGTAAAAGTTTTGCAGTTTCCCAATTGAGCTATGAGATAAATCTTCACAAACCTGAAATCAAAATTCTGCAACCATTCTACTATGCTATAAGGGGAAAAAAAAAAAAAAAAAAAAAAAAAAGGTAGCCATGGACTACCCGGTGAAGCACTCTTGATGCCGCAGAAGTGATTGCTGTATTAATTGCCTCTCTCATTCCTCCACAAGGTCACCCTATGTCCAACTGAAGATAAGACAAAGCAATTCTTTTGTCCTACACTGGAGCACAGCACATCACAAAGTTACTCAGGCTGAACCAATGGGTCTGAAGTGGGGCGCTGAGAAGCAGAGGGCATGGAGTGGCTCACCGTTCAAGTGTCTTGACAGATGCAATAATACAGGCCTCATTAAAAAGGTACGAGATGCCTTTGCTGGCCTGTGTAAAGCCTCTGGTCCACTATACTCGAAGACTAGACTTTGAAAGATGATCAGCAGCACTGAAACATTTCAGAAGCAGGTCTAAAGCTCTGTGAGGACTAGGTAAGTCATAGTAGTGCATTCGTTATGTAAGCCATCGGTTGTTGAAACGTATCCAACATATCTTGCTGTTGTAGCCAATTAAATGCATTTATTTAGACTATTTATTCAGTGGCATCTAAATAAAGAAGCATTGCATTTTCATAGCTGCTCTTTTTTAGGTTCTTTTATCAAGTGAAATGGCGTGGCGTGGCTAGCGACCAAAATAATTTTCAAAGAGAACTAGACTGAGAAGTTTGCATTTCTTAGTCTTCAGATCTGTTCAGTCTTTCATTACAAGTTAAACTGAAGTCTCTTATTTATAGCTGTGAACTAATCATCAACATTGAAGCCCCTAAATGTGACTGTTGTTACCATTCAGTCATGTTATGCTGCTTCTTTAGACATTTTGTAAGCGAGGAATTTTATGTAGCTGAACCTTCACAAATTTCACATGAATAGCCCTGCTATAAGAATATACCTAGAATATTCCAGCTCAATAGTCACATGCTTATCCATTTCTTTTCTAATAAAGAATTTCAGCAGACTTAAAGAAAATAAAGGCAGAGGAAGATCATGTATGGAATTCCTGCCTATTGAATCCCCGACTAAATGTGCGAGACAATCGCAAGTACTCTAAGTCATCCAAGTTATCTCGGTCTCTCTCTGCACTCTCGAACCCATGCCTGAGGGGAAGTGAGAAAATCCTAATTCCCACCTGACAAAGGGGCATATTGGACATGTTCTTCAGCTTAGTGCCCATAGTGCCGAATAACTTAAAGCACTTATTTCAAAAGTGGAGATGGACAGCTAAGGTCATTACTCTTGACGACTTGAAGAGTAGAAGTTCCGAAGAAATAGAAACTGCTCCGCACCCCTACTTTTATTATACATTAGCATGTAAATTTGTGTAATTTTACACGGATTATAGAATTATATATACTTTTTAAAAGCAATCCAAAAAAGAAGGGCATATCCGATTTTTACTGCTCACCCATGTGTATTTTACACATTACTGTTAGTGTATTTTAACTAGCATAAAAAAGGTTTATTTAAGGAATTGAATCCAATGGGAAATATGCAGAGCAAAGCAACTGAGAACAGACTCCAGAGACCTCCTTCCTTCCAGTTCAACAAGGTGTTCAATGTCAGTGGCTTTCTATATTGAAATATTATTTGACAAAAAATATTTCCTGGTCCACCCATTTGTCTTGGCACCATTTTGTGACAAGGTCAAATACCTGCTTAATTCTGGGAACTCCACTGGACTTGGTTCCTATTTTAAACTGAGGAATTTTTAGCAATGGGGTTATGCCAGGAACTATGTAGGTTTCGTTCTTTAATATCATGATGAACATAGTCCAGGATGTGCAGTACAAAGATGACTCTGGTGTTTCAATTGTGGGAACATTTTCAGATCTTTTGCGTCGCTTTTGCAAGCGTATATTTTTACATTTATTGGACTTAATTTGGTCAGGGGCATACATATACCAGAACCACAAAGACTACCCTATGCGTTCGGGGATGGGAGGAAACTAGAAAACCCAGAGGAAACTGCACACAGATATTTACCTGAGTTTATAATCAAACTACACGACTATGAAAGCTACCCACTGAATCACCATGCAACATTTACCTACATAGAATCTGATTCTACATTTAAAAAAAAAAAAAAAAAAAAAAAAAGGTTGTTCAATTGCTCTCAATGTTTTGTTAAAATATTAGCTTTTTTTTTGGCTCAGTGGTTTATAGAGTTTGTTGGATAGAAAATGTGTAATAAAAAGTGTTAGATAAATAACATTTTTAATGATGACACTTATTTAAATGCCAAATTTCTTTGCAGACAGATTACATACTTCAGCATGTTCAAGTCTAAGAGCCCAGTGGATGAATACCCAGTAGCCCTTGTAGCATTTACTTCAGTAATAACCTGATTTTCCCAAGTGGTATTGCATTCACATTTGGGCCAGGCTCTTTTTTTTTATCAGCTCTAGTGAGAGACAATGATAAATTGGAGGATAACACAACTGATAGTTACATGATGTATTCTATTGCAAGCAACTTGAATTGAGCATGAAATCCTATTGAAAAAACTGCTATGAAAAGAAAAAAAAAATACCAGTGTTGACATGCTAGAATGGAGTTATTGAGAAATAACCATCAGAATTTGTCAGTAAAATATTTCCTACATGGATTTGCCATTAAATTGTCCAGTTTTCTTCCCATCTCAGACAGCTCAGTGTGAATGTGTGTCCAGCTGTCTAGTCCAGCGCTTTATCCTACTAAAGATGGATCAAGTAGTTCTCTTGACTCTCCCAACACTATATATCAGCCTGTACTGTTCAGGATTGCATAATATTTTCTAAAAACATGGAAAGGTTAATACAAGCCAGTTCCATATAGAATAATCTTTTTTTGTTTAATCCATAGCCTTCACATCCTACAGGTTGAAATGAGTTGAAATGAGAAAGGATGTAAAATCTTTACTCTTTATTATTACCTCGATTATATTGTAGTGGATGTCAGAAGATGACTTATTCTAGATTATTATTACCGATTTTAATTCATTGTTATCCAAGAGTCACTGAGTGACTTGTGTATACTTTGTACTTTTCCTTCACAATGGGCTGATGTCAAGTTATTATTTTCAATACTCATATTCACTAAATATTCATTTTGTGTGATGAGAAGCAGCAACATTTACTGTGAAAGATATACTTACCCAATTCCAGATATGTTGGCACCTTTCCAAAAAAGAAAAGAAAAGAAAAGAGAAAAAAAAAAAAAAAAAAAAACCCATGCAAAAAAGACAAGGAATAAATGCTTTACATTTAGTGTATAAAACAGGATCATTATATAGTGGAGTGTGAGAGAGTGTGTGTGTGTGTGTGTGTGTGTGTGAGTGCGAGTGTGAGAGAGAGAGAGAGAGAGAGTGTGTAATTGTATACAGGTGTGTTCAATCAGGTGGATACTGGGTGAATTAGAGTGTCTCAGAGTGTGGGAAGTGTGGTTTGTGATGGTCATGTTTGTTGCCCATGTTGTTGAATTAAAGTTGTTGGTTTGCCATGACCTGACAGGAGTATAATAATAACCTACCCTTATAAGAATAATAAGAGAAATAATATATATTTGTTTCTTTTTTATTGTTTTTTGTAATAAATGTTTTCAAGAAAGTATTTAGGTGTTGTTGCAAAATTGTTTGCAATACAAGTATTTATTTATATATATATACACACACACACACACACACACACACACACACACACACACACACACACACTTTTATTAAAATATTTAATAAATAAATAAATAAATATAAAAGAGGCAAAATTCAAACCTTCCACGCAACACACATTTATTCACGACGTCCTTTCTTTACTCAGATATAAAAAGATAAATAAACTCCAGCAAAAAAATCTTTAATCACATTTGTTTTTGGTTCCAAACCTCTTCCATTTGCGGATGATGGAGCCAGATCTGTGCTTTGATACAATCCTGTCTCGGAAGTCTACAGACAATTTCTTGGACTTCATGGCTTGGTTTGTGCTCTGACATGCACTGTTAACTGGGACCTCATTTAGACACGTGTGTGTGCCTTTCCAAATCATGTCCAATCAACTGAATTTACCACAGGTGTACTCCAATCAAGTTGTAGAACCATCTCAAGGATGATCAGTGGAAACAGGATGCACCTGAGATCAATTTTAAGTGTCAAATCAAAGGCTGTGAATACTTACATACACGTGATATATATTTTTTTTCCATAAATTTAATATTTCAAAGATTTCATACAAACTTCTTTCACATTGTCATTATAGGGGTATTTATTGTTTGTAAAATTTTGAGGAAAATAATGAATTTAATTAATTTTGGAATAATGCTGTAACAACAAAATGTGGAAAAACTAATACTGTACATATGCTAATATAGAGATTATAAGATAAAATATAGAGCTTAAAATATAAGCTATTTATAAACAAAACAATAAAAAAAAAAAAAAAAAAAATTTTATAAAAAACACACACACACACACACACACACACACACACACACACACACACACACACACACACGGACACAAATATATATATATATAGTGTGCAAACACTTTGCAAAAAAATGCAAAAAAACCCCAAAAAAAACAAAGATTTTATTTGACAATGATGGGTTTAAATAAAGCTTTACAGCCTCACTGTGTGCTTGAGTTCAAAATATCGTTCATTGCGTAAATTGTTTGTTTTATATATTTATTTTCATTGAGAGAGACCTAAAGAGTTTAGAGACAGAATGGGGGGAATTTGTGGATACTCTTTTACGGGTTCCTCAAAAAGTCCATTGTGTTTACACACACCTGCAACTGTCTCCATCTGAGCACTGGGGCCCTTCAGACACTGCTGATCTGCAACATATCTTCACAAAACTGTACAAATATATGCTCCATTTTTGAGCTGAAAGCCTGTTGTATATGAAGTTGCTTTCATGCTTCCAAAATCAATACCCAGACCTCCAGTCAACAGTCAGTGCCACAGCTCCAAAACCAGCCAGACGAATGCTAATTTGATTAAGCTAGTACATTCTGTGCGCTGTCGTCAAGCCGCGCTTGAGCGTTTTGCACAGTGGGACGTTTTCAAATCAAGCGTGGGTAAATATTAGAGGAGACAAAATTCTCCAAATGTTTAAGATGAGCCGGAGATCGGAGAAGCAGTTAGCTGTGAGAAAATGTTTACATGTGGCAAGACTCCGTGAGGGGCCTCTGCATGGTACAAGGCCACAGTGTGCGTTCGGTGTTTGTCTAAGCAGCTGTGCTTCAGCATTGGGTGAAATGGCAGCTTGTTTTTGGCAAACAGTTTGTTTGACATTTAGCACAGATTCCCAAAATGCTGTGGGTTATTTTGCAACAGGACTCAACTCTAAGCACATATTTGAAAGCAACGATCTGAAATCTCGAAATTGGAGATCACACTAAAACAAAATATTACCTTGTGCCTCACCTACAGTATACGCAGCATATTTGCCTGCATTTAAGAAATACAATACAATTGGGTGTGATATTATAGGAAAAGTTATGTATTATATGTCACATCAACTGTACATTGATTTTTGATTTATTTTTTTCTTATAATTAAAGATTTGGACATTGTAGAATGTCTGTGGAATGAGTTAGAATTTGAATGAGTAGTTCCTGTTAAAAACAATAAAGTGTCAATTCCTCTGTTATGAAGACTTTTCCATGGACAGCACATCACAAAGTGTTTGCAAAAATAAAATAATAATAATAAATATATATTATAAATATTTTTATTTTTAACATAAATAAGCCGCACCTGTCTATAAGCCTACACTAATGTAGTTTACACAGGGTTTAACAAAAGACACGTTACACACGGTGTAATGGGAGAAAAATGTTGCGCTTCCTTTAGGAGCATAGCGGTATTTTGGGAATAGCCTGCCACTGCATTTTTCCGCTATTACTGCATGTGTGGAGACAGAGGAATATGTCCTTATTATTTTCTGATGCTCATTTCTAAGTTTCTTTGACTAACCCGTAACGCTGTTGCCAAGAATAATAAAAAAGCACGAGTTTTGGAAACCTGTCTGTGCTTATATGATTTCTGTTGCAACTGGAGTTAGCGAGCTATCCCATGACCCAGACTCAATGCGTTACAACGGCTTGTATCTAAACAGTAGCCTACCAAGAAAGTCATTGTTCACTGTGTTCCTCCTTCCTTTCACAACAATTTCTCTCAGGAGTTTATCTTTTGTCATCGTCGTGCGTTTAAAAATCACCCGATGGAATTTTTTTCTCCCAAAGCCGTGCAGCTTAGAACACAGGTGAGGTGTGTTTTTTCGTTTCCGTTCGGAAATTTCATTGGTCTAATGTTATGTCGCTCAGTTTTTTTGGCTTGAAGTTTGTGAAACTGGGAAAAACCCAGGAAAAATTCATAAATTAGACGCTTCGTTGTTTAAGCCGCAGGGTTCAAAACGTGGGAAAAAAGTAGCGGCTTATAGTAAAAAATAAAAAATACGGTGTGTGTGTATATATATATATATATATATTTTTTTTTTTTTTTTTTTTCACTCCTCTTCCCCAATACAAGTTCCAGACTAACAGGAATTGTGTATCCAGGGTCCTCATGTTGCATGAACATGTAACTGCAATAAGTCACTGAAGCCTTCCTGTATGGAGGACATGGTGAAATTAGCATGTGTATATTTTATATGCAGTCCTGGAAAACTGCTGTTTTTATGCTTTATGCATCCAGATCTTTTTGTACAGTAGGTAATCATTTAAAGCATTTTTTTAATACACACCTGTATTCATCCTGACACAAGTGCAGATATTTGTCTACACTACAAAGCCTTAAATTATGCCAGTGAAAAAAAGAAAACACAAAATAACTACGACCATAATTAAGGTTGAGAAGGTGAATAAAATAAAATAAAAAAAAGATCCTTTCTAATACAGGATTCTAGCTGTCAAACAGTCTTCTTTGTCATATTTTTTTGTTTTTCTTGTTTCTTGTGCACCAATTGTTTTCAAATGGTCAAAGATCTGGAATGTAGGTTGGCCAGTTCAGCATCCAGACTCTGCTACTATGAAGCCATGTTGTTGTAATAGATGTTGTAATAGTATATGGTTTAGTAATGTGTTGCTGAAATATGCAAGGCCTTCTTGAAAAAGACCATCTGGATGAAAGCATATGTTTCTTTAAAATCTTTATACAGTGCCTTGTGAAAGTATTCGGCCCCCTTGAACTTTGCGACCTTTTGCCACATTTCAGGCTTCAAACATAAAGATATAAAACTGTAATTTTTTGTGACGAATCAACAACAAGTGGGACACAATCATGAAGTGGAACGAAATTTATTGGATATTTCAAACTTTTTTAACAAATAAAAAACTGAAAAATTGGGCGTGCAAAATTATTCAGCCCCCTTAAGTTAATACTTTGTAGCGCCACCTTTTGCTGTGATTACAGCTGTAAGTCGCTTGGGGTATGTCTCTATCAGTTTTGCACATCGAGAGACTGAAATCTTTGCCCATTCCTCCTTGCAAAACAGCTCGAGCTCAGTGAGGTTGGATGGAGAGCATTTGTGAACAGCGGTTTTCAGTTCTTTCCACAGATTCTCGATTGGATTCAGGTCTGGACTTTGACTTGGCCATTCTAACACCTGGATATGTTTATTTGTGAACCATTCCATTGTAGATTTTGCTTTATGTTTTGGATCATTGTCTTGTTGGAAGACAAATCTCGTCCCAGTCTCAGGTCTTTTGCAGACTCCATCAGGTTTTCTTCCAGAATGGTCCTGTATTTGGCTCCATCCATCTTCCCATCAATTTTAACCATCTTCCCTGTCCCTGCTGAAGAAAAGCAGGCCCAAACCATGATGCTGCCACCACCATGTTTGACAGTGGGGATGGTGTGTTCAGGGTGATGAGCTGTGCTGCTTTTACGCCAAACATAACGTTTTGCATTGTTGCCAAAAAGTTCGATTTTGGTTTCATCTGACCAGAGCACCTTCTTCCACATGTTTGGTGTGTCTCCCAGGTGGCTTGTGGCGAACTTTAAACGAAACTTTTTATGGATATCTTTAAGTAATGGCTTTCTTCTTGCCACTCTTCCATAAAGGCCAGATTTGTGCAGTATACGACTGATTGTTGTCCTATGGACAGAGTCTCCCACCTCAGCTGTAGATCTCTGCAGTTCATCCAGAGTGATCATGGGCCTCTTGGCTGCATCTCTGATCAGTCTTCTCCTTGTATGAGCTGAAAGTTTAGAGGGACGGCCAGGTCTTGGTAGATTTGCAGTGGTCTGATACTCCTTCCATTTCAATATTATCGCTTGCACAGTGCTCCTTGGGATGTTTAAAGCTTGGGAAATCTTTTTGTATCCAAATCCGACTTTAAACTTCTCCACAACAGTATCTCGGACCTGCCTGGTGTGTTCCTTGTTCTTCATGATGCTCTCTGCGCTTTAAACGGACCTCTGAGACTATCACAGTGCAGGTGCATTTATACGGAGACTTGATTACACACAGGTGGATTCTATTTATCATCATTAGTCATTTAGGTCAACATTGGATCATTCAGAGATCCTCACTGAACTTCTGGAGAGAGTTTGCTGCACTGAAAGTAAAGGGGCTGAATAATTTTGCACGCCCAATTTTTCAGTTTTTTATTTGTTAAAAAAGTTTGAGATATCCAATAAATTTCGTTCCACTTCATGATTGTGTCCCACTTGTTGTTGATTCTTCACAAAAAATTACAGTTTTATATCTTTATGTTTGAAGCCTGAAATGTGGCAAAAGGTCGCAAAGTTCAAGGGGGCCGAATACTTTCGCAAGGCACTGTATACCTTTTAGCAGTGATGGTAAATGAGCTTTGGCCTCTAGAAGACAGTGGTGTTTCTGGATCATGTTCACAGATGACTTCTTGTTTGCAGAGGTGGGAAGTAACGGAGTACAAATATTTCGTTACTGTACTTAAGTAGATGTTTTTGGTATCAGTACTTTACTCCACTATTTATTTTTCAGACAACTTTTTACTTTTACTCATTACAAATATCTGTACTTTTTACTTCTTACATTTTCAAAACCGGCTCGTTACTTAAGTTGTAATTCATTGATTTTGTGCGCGTCTTTTTCAATCCGCTGGTGTATAAAGTCCTGACTCTCACTCTTTACGAAGATAAGAATTAGCAGGCAGAAGGCAGTAAGAAGTTTGGGGTTAATGTGGATGAGACAGAGGGAGTCAGTGATGTAAACATGACTGAGAACAGACACATTCCTGATCATCATCATCTTTTCTCTGCTTGTGTTCTGTATGTGGATCTTCAGCCTGGACACATTCATTAGGTAACAACATTTTTAATTAGTTTTGTGTGTATATATATATATATATATATATATATATTTGGCTGTCAAAATTAAAACTATTTTAAACAGCACTAAATGTTATTAACGCGCTATCAATTCAGCGCGCATTTCTGTTTTTACCATTTTTATGAAAAAAAGGTAAATACATAAATAAATAACTAAATATAAAAGAGGTGAAATTAAAACCTCCAGCAAAACATACAATTATTTAAGACGTCCCTTCTTTACTTAGATTTTAATTAAATAAATAAACTCCTCCGAAAAACATTTTTAATCAGTAAACTTTTGTTTTATTTCTGCGCCAAGTCTCAAATCAAACACCAAATCCGCCATGTTTTACACAATTAAACCTCTGGGTGGCGTTTTGTGGGTTTTTCCCTCATAATGGCGAAACAAACTTAAATTACTGTCCTTACTGATCGTACAGATAAAAACAATACATCATTCAAATCTGTAAAATGTCTATAATTATATATAAAATCTTCTAGACTTGACTTGAAGAGGTGCACTTTCTCCGGTATCACCTCATTAACTGTCCGTGTGGAAACATAGCAAAGGCTCTTAATGATGTCCACACGTCTCTGCACTGTTATAGCCTTTATCTTTAATCACTGTACATATGCTTACATATATATCATGCTGTACATATGATACATGTTTATCTGCACGATTGCTACTTTGTGCACTTCTGGTAGATGCCAAACTGCATTTCGTTGCTGTGTACCTGTACTATGCAATGACAATAAAGTTCTATCTATCTATCTATCTATCTATCTATCTATCTATCTATCTATCTATCTATCTATCTATCTATCTATCTATCTATCTATTATTATGATGTGAGGTCCAGTTAACAGCTAAAACAGGTAGAAGTAATAACTACTTTTTACTTGAGTACATGTCAGAGCCAAGACTTCTTTACTTTCACTTAAGTAAAAAGGTATAGTCAGTACTTCAACTTTTACCCGAGTATTTTAAAACATGAGTATCTGTACTTCTACTTAAGTAAAGGATGTGTGTACTTTTGCCACCTCTGCTTGTTTGCATTATATAGTTTGAAACAACATTTACATTTACGGCATTTGGCAGACGCCCTCATCCAGAGCGACGTAAAAAAGTGCTTTGAGTCTCTAGCAATGAAAAATCTACACTGGTACGCAAGATTACAAACTTAATATAAATATAACTCTTGAATTCTACAAAGCAAAGTTTTAAAGTGCTAATTTAATTGTTTCAGGAAGAGGTAGGTTTCAGAAAGAGGTAGGCATTTGCGTCTTTGTAGATCGGTGAACCTCTGTAGATTTATGAAGACTCTGCCTCTCTAAAATACTATTTTTATACCCAGTCATGTTATTGACCTGTTACAAATTAACCCAATTACTTAGCCCGAATGGCACTCTAACTGCTTTTTAGTAGCACTTTATTTTCCAGCCTTTTGTTACCCCACCTCAACATTTTAGAGACGTTGCAACCATCAAATTGAAAATGACCTTATTTTTTCCCTAAAATGGTTAATTTTCTCAGTTAAACATTTTATATGCTTTCTATGTTCTATTCTGAATAAAATATAGGTTTGAGATTGTCATGAGATTTCCAAATCATTGCATTGTTTTAATTTCCATTTTACACAGTTTTCCAATGTTTTTTTGGAATTAGGGTTGCATATGGGAAAACTATAAACATACCCTGCTGCAAGACTGATGACAACCAAGAGCAACAAATGATGGTGTGTGGTAGGAGTAAACGCATTTGCACATTAGCAGCAAATGTAAAACAGGCACAAAGAAGTGTAGTGTAATTAATGGCCATAAGCCTGATAATAACATTTTGTGCAATCTGAGAGTCTTTTCTGCTTACCACGGTTGTAAAGTACATATATATATATATATATATATATATATATATACACCTCCTCATGCCTGTGGGTGGAATTACCATCTGTGTTCAAAAATATGCTTTAATTCTTGGGTGGCATATTAAGGACAGGTGCTTTCCTACACTTAAATGACATAGTTTTACCTCCGGAGTGTTCTGATATAATTAACCCATTTTTCCACAAAGACAACTCTCCGACTCTAAAATAAACTCGTCTAAAAACAGGGTGTCCCAGAGACATCCTGGATTCAATGTCATACCTGCTGTACACTGGCAGATCTCGAGGCATCCCAGTTACATTGTCCTAAATCATCTTAACAGAAATGAATGAATTGTAAATATTTATATTTTAGCGTCATAAATTAATCTCTATAAATTAATCTATAATGAGTAAGCTAGAGACAAGAGTGGCAAGAAAAAAACTCCCTGAGACAATATGAGGACGAAACATTGAAAGTAACCGGACAAAAGGAAATCCATCCAAATGTGTTCATTATAGTTCCATCATTACACATAATAATCCATATTCTTTTCTCTCTCTCTCTCTCTCTCTCTCACTCTCTTTTTCTCGGTCAAGTTAAATATGCTCCTGAGGTACCAGTGATGACTCTTCCTGCTCCTCTCCTCGGATCTGCCCACTGGCCTGCCTCTGGATGGTGTTCTCTTCGATTGGAGGCGACTCTGTGCAGCTGGGGATGTTTCTCATTAACGCCCTGGGGTTCCATGAAATTACAGCGTAAGAACAGAAACTCTGAGGATTTGGATTTGGACTGTAGTTAATGTCAACAGTCTGCTACACTGACTCAGGACTACAGTTTGCATCTGATCACCATCACTGCACACCTCAACATCATTTAACTGTAATAAATGGACATTTAGTGCAACCCAGATGAGGATGGGTTTCCTCTTGAGTCTGGGTTCTCTCATGGTTTCTTCCTTATGCCATCTCGGGGAGTTTTTACTTGCCACAGTCGCCACTGGCTCCCTCATCAGGGACAAACTTACACTTGTAAAGAACATCTTATTCATTCTTTTTCACCACATTGTCTGTGTAAAGCTGCTTTACAACAATGTTCATTGTTAAAAGCGCTATACAAATAAACATGAATTTAATTGAACTGAATTGAATGATGCATTAAAATAGTGTTGTTTATACATTGGAATGCTGGCAATCACTTTTGATACTTTATTTTAACAAAAATCATTTAGCACAACAATATTGCCCTCCACATTGGTTGAGTTTTTTTTAATTATGGCCTCCAAATTTAAAAACACTGCTTTGGAGCATTCGAGAAAAACAAAATATAAAGGAGGGACTGTTATGAAACGAGGAATAAGAAAGCAGGGAGTGGATGCAAGTGCAGGTATAAAATATCAGAAACAATGATGTAGAAAGAAACAAGAAACATAGACGAGAAAATGAGAGACAAACTCTAAAGGTCAAGGTGAGACTTAAATCCAAGTCTCAGTTAATCAGTCATGTGATGAGCAGGGGATGATGGGAAAAGCCGATTATGGCTACAATCAATGTGTTGGTGAAAAATGTTGTCTTGGTAGTGAGCCATTGTGAGGTCATTTATAATATATATTATATCAAACATACTTCATTGTCAATAACCTAACATTGGAATGGAACTGAAAACAGTAACTTCTACACTGAAGGGAAGCAACACCATCAACCAAAATAAAACCGTCTTTTGTACTGATTCGAATAATACTAATCTAGATAGCCTAGTTCGATTGGTGAGACTAGCTTGAACCAAGGGAAAAAATGTGCTTTATCAAACAAAAGCAAACAAATCATTAAAAAATGCTGAATGTCGAAGCTCCTTATCTGAGTAGAATTACACAGAATTTACTGCTTTCATTCGGTCTGCTATCGTGCTGAGATTCTTCCAAAATAGCAGTTTGTTCATATCCATGTTGTATGGTTCTCCATATACTTCCATCTCTAATGACGGAGTGCCAGGTAAGAAATGCCAGACAAGCTCACAGCCGTGTAGCAGTGTGTTCCCCACCCAGTGAGATGAAAGTTGACTCGAAAACGGAGACTTATTTCACATCACGCTCGTGCATGTCCAGTTCTTGAGTGAAGTTTTGAATATTTTATCTCCTTGTTTTAAAAAGAAAATTGATTGATGTGTATTTATATGATCCAAAAAAATCAGGAAATAAGAGTGTAAAGTAAATTATGTTTAAAGAATACAAGAATATGGAGTTGTATTCGTTGCAGC
Source organism: Silurus glanis (assembly GCA_014706435.1). Classification (NCBI taxonomy): domain Eukaryota; kingdom Metazoa; phylum Chordata; class Actinopteri; order Siluriformes; family Siluridae; genus Silurus; species Silurus glanis. The sequence continues at coordinate 2,047,946 of JAAIIK010000026.1, forward strand.
TTTGAGCGCCCTAGCGTTATTTTTATGAGCGGTATGTTGCATTATGCATATACGACAGGTTCATTATGAAAGCCAATGGCTTCTGGAGTATCTCCTTCATCTTTTAATATTTCCCTTTTTAATTTCTCTCTCTCTCTCTCTCTCTCTCTCTCTCTCTCTCTCTCTCTCTCTCTCTAAAACATGTCTTTGATTAAATAAGAAGCCATGGGGGTGGATGTGGCTGTTAATTGTGCAAGGCTGTGGCTGGAGCTAAATCAACACCACACAGAGGTCATTAGAGCCTCGCGAGTCCGCCCTGGCTCTGTTTGTTAAAAACCCCCCGACTCCCAGCTGCCCCCCACATCTGTTGTGCAAATTCCGACTTTAATTTAAGTTTCACCAGTGATGCTTGCCACAGTCCAGTGGAAATAATCTTCCGCCTTCATCTTTGCACCGCCATTATCCTCCCCGCCTTTCATTGTGCACTCGCACGAAGCCATTGTCCGACGAGCAAACTTCAATTAAAAAAAAGAGGAATATATCTGGACATTCATCAATTGATTCATTATTCCGCAATCTGTCTCCCACCGAGGATATTTGGATAGGCTGATTAATCTTTCTGTCATGCATCTTTGAAGATGCATGGAGATGATTACATTAAAAAAATTTAGTGTGGAGAGGAACAAAAACTGAGGTACCGAGGCACAGATGTAGGTAATGTGTGTATATTTATTTTCTCAGAACAGCACCTTCGAAAAAACCTTTTGGATTTAAAGAGGATGAGGCGCATTATCATTGTTGGTTTTATTACCATCGGTTCTTAGTTATTCATGCATGCGTTCTGCTATTTTCTGTGTTTAAGTACAGGAACTCAGCTCAACATGTGTTTCTCATGAAAAGCCTCCACGCCACACGGGACTGGTGCACGACCACAAACTTGAAAAACAAGAGGGAGGAGGACGAGGGGTAGCGTTACAAAGGGTACCATAGCTGGTATGTCATGTCGGAGCCAAGAGCATTGATGAATTACACTGTGGATTGGCACAGGCCGGCATTTTTTTATTTTATTTCAATAAAGAAAAATCCACAGTTATCAGTTTGCCTCAGAACTCGCAGGACGGCTCATCTATAAAAACAAGACAATTTATTAGACCAAAAAACTTCATTCATTATCTAAATACTCAAAGCATTTTGAGTAATAACTCAGACTGGGATGCTTTCCCAGGGTAATCTTCTACCCCCACGCAGAGTGGTGTCCAGCACGCGTTTGCTTCTGTGAGACAGGAGCAGCAACAAATCAAGAAAACAGAGCCAAAAACCTTTTTTTTTTTTTTTAAGCCTTTGGGGAGCTTGTGCAAGCAAGAGCTGTGGTTCAAATTGTCTGACTGGCAAAGATTTCACTAACTGGAAATATGCATTCTTGAAATGACTCCAAGCTTGTTGGCTTACGGCGGTTTTGGAGTCGTCGCGCGTAGCAAGCATCGAAGAAAGATCACTGATCACTTGGAGGATTCTTCCCTACTTCTTCTTTAGGCTCTGGCTCATCATTTGAGCCAAATGCTGATCATCTGATTGAGCTGCCTCGTCTCTCATGAGCAATTTGAATTAAATAAAGTGTTTCACGATCGTAAAACAGCGACGCCTCATTCTTCAGCCAATGGGCAATCTGAGGAACAGCTGTTTCTAATAAAACCCTTTTTTTTTTTTTTTTTTTTTTATCATAAAGCTATGTGTTAAATAGCTGATTACTCACAGTTTTGTTTATCTCCAACTAGAAAAAATAATAAATCCAAAACAAGCACAAGAAACAGGACTGCATTAGCTTATGACACAAAATGTGCCACTGTCTGTATATCGCAAGAAAGATTAATAGCTTTACCCTAATCCAGTTGGCAAAAGAAAGCGTTCTAAATCACAAAATAAAGGCAAAAGGATTTCGACTTTGATTTTCGCCCTAGGAAATTTATCAGCGTGGAGACAACAGGGTCGTTTTGTATTTGTTGTTTCGATCTCAATTGCACAGTTAATCTCTAACATATTTATGTGGTCTGGCCTGCCAGCGAGTGCACCGAGGTTGTGCGTGTGCATGTAGCCTATGTGTTCATAAGGCATGTGTTTGCAGAAAAAACAGAAAGAGAGAAAGAGAGAGAGTGAGCGAGATCGGGATGACTCCGAAACAGGCCTTGAGGCAGCCAGCATCTCTTTAATGTGGGAAGCCAAAATGTTCAGTCATCGTGAGAGACTGGCTCCAATCCCACAGCGCTTGTGTCTCATTAAGCCTCTTCAAAACTGATCTGCAATGGTGTGTGTGCTATTTAGTGTAGTGTACATGTGTAAAGAAGCCACGAAATGACAAAGAAAACCACTAGATATGCTGGATCTGCTCATATTAGTGGGAACCGAGGAAAGTTCCGGGCTATTGACTGCAGTCCTCATTTGCAAAAACCAAAGAATTTCACCAAATGTTCCTGTCTTTATCCTTCCCAGATGGTCGAAGCCATTTATGTGACCTCTATTCCACTAGGTACGACGGTACAATTTAGCTCTCGTTCCTCGCTTCAAACCATTTGCACAGCGAACCTTTTCTGAACGGCTTTGTAAAACATGAAGAAGCCGACGCTTCAGCAACCTCTTCTCGCATCTCGGTTCGCGTTTCCGAGAGGTTACAGTTCACCCTCCACTTCTAAGACCACTGGCCTTCTAGTCTGAACTGGATTAGTTGAAAGACAACAGCTCTATGGACGCCATTGCTCTCTGTTGACCCCTACATTAATAAAGTGGAGGCTGCGCTCTGTGTTTGGAATATTTCGACTTGCAGAGAAAGAGGGAACTCGCGAATTTCTGCACGCCAAAAGGCGAGTTTTATGTCAGGAGTATTAATTTATGATTTTCATCACAGCTGGTGACCCAGTCACCTCGATTAAAATGCAGGCTTTGTAATTTCATGGTTAATATTCAATAGCCACTTGTCCTCTCTTTCTCGAGTGTGAGAATATGAGAATATCTTGAGGGTATTGCTGGAAAGTATGTGTGTGTGAATACCAATGCAGTGGGTGGAAGGATACTGGACACTGTTGAACTGTGTGTACATCTCCAAAGATGCTCTTGTGAACAGTTTTCTAAAAAGAAATGAATGGGTGCTCTGTTTGCTTGCATCCAGTTCTAAGCATCAAACCAGCACATTAAAGGCAAGAAACTGGGGAACTCAAATCTGAAAACTTTTTGTCTCTAGAGGGTTAAAAAAAAAAACCTGAGAAAAAGAAGAAGAAAAATCAAGGAACAGCTCCTTCCTTACTGGCGCATTGGCTTTGGACAAGGTTTTTCTTCTTAGCCATTCTGGCGGCCCAGAAAAAACTAATTAAAGCGCATCGGCCAATGTTTCGCAACAAAAGCCGCTCAGATCAGAGTAAGGCACCCGAAATCAAGTCCAAGTTTGATCATCTATTACAATCTCTGGCCAAATCTGTTGAGGACTGATTATGCTACAAGTACCTTCATTCCCTTAAACCTTGGCTCAAATGGCAATGAATCCAATACGGAAAGACACTTATTTAATACATATGCTTGTGGACGTCTGACTATACCGCCCAAATGCCAAATTATGAAGCACATAACTGTATAGAATGTATTTGATGTTGCGTTTCAATTTCTTTTTGACTGGAACTAAGAGTCTGTAACAACCACTGTAATAGCATCGCAATGCCTTTGTGCAGAACGTAAGGTCTATGAAGACCTGGTTTGATAGGTCTGTAGTGGAAGAACTGACCTCAACCTTAATGAACAGACTAGAGAATGTTGGAATAAATGGGGCAGCACAGTCCTGGCTCAGGTCTTATTTGACTGATCGCTAACAGTTTGTTGATGTTAATTGTGAGTTCTCCACACTCTTTGATGTAAAGGTTTGTGTTCCGCAAGGATCTGTTTTAGGCCCACTGCTTTTCTCTTTATATATGCTGCCTCTGGGTGAAATTATACGTAAACATGATATTAGCTTCCATTGCTTTGCTGATGATACAGAATTGTATATTTAGGCAAAACCAGATCAGAGAGATCAACTTAAAAATGTTGAGGAGTGTGTAAAGGACATTAGACAATGGACTTCCTTCTGCTTAACTCGGATTAGACGGAACTACTTTTACTTTTACTTACACCTTTCACCAGAAATATTGCTAAAATTAGAAATATGCTGTTACAGGGTGCAGAAAAAACTAGTTCATGCTTTTGTTACATCTACATTAGACTACTGTAATGCTTTACTGTCTGGGTGTTTGAGTAAGTGCATTAATAATTTTTAGTGCAAAATGCAGCAGCAAGAGTCCTTACTAGATCTAGAAAATATGACCACATCACCCCTGTTTTAATCAGTCTACACTGCTCCCCATTAAATCTCGCATTGATTATAAAATACTACTACTGAAGTATAAAGCACTTAACGGTCTTGTGCGCAGTATCGGAGTGAACTTCTGTACCAATTTGATCCCCCACACCTACTTAGATCAAAAGGTGCAGGCTATTTGTTGGTACCTTAGATAATAAAGACTTCAGCAGAGGGCAGATCTTTCTCTTCTAAGCCCCTCAATTATGGAACAGCCTTCCAATTAGTGTTCTGGACTCAGACACAGTCTCAGTGTTCAAGTCGAGGCTGAAAATATATTTAATTAGTCAAGCTTTTGATCGTTAGATTTCTTAGGTAAAGGAGCAGATCTGGAGGGATTATGAATAAAGAGTGTTCAGTGAACTGGGATATTTGTATGCTGTCGTCCTCTCACGTGTTCACTAAGGTTTGTTACCTTCTGGCTCTCCCTTTTAGTTATGCTGCCATAGCGAGTCTTCCCATAGTCCCAAAATGCATAGTGTTCTTAACTTTTATACAACAAAAAGGATACTTAATAGTCCATATCCTTCTCTTGCTGTCATCCCGCTTCTATCTCTCGCTCTCGTCAAGTTAAACTAAACGCTCCTGTTGTTCTAGTGACCACTGTTCCTGCCCCTCTCATCTCGGCCTGCCTCTAGGACTCTGTGTAGCTGGGGATGTTTCACATCTACAGCCTGGGGATCAATGAAAATTACGTAACACAGGAGCTTTGAGGATTTGAATTTGGACTGTAGTTAAAGTCAACAGTCTGCTACACTGATACAGTACTTCAGTTTGCATTTGATCACCATCACTGCACACCTCAACATCGGTTATCTGTAATAAATGGACATTTGGTGCCACCAAGATGATTATGGTACCTTGAGTCTGGTTCCTCTCAAGGTTTCTTCCTTATGTCATCTCAGGGAGTTTTTTCTTGCCACAGTTGCCACTAGCTTGGTCATCAGGGACAAAGAAAGGTCAAGTGTCCCAATATTTTTGTCCATATACTGTGTATACCGCTGCAGTTTCACATTCATTGTATCTATAAAAAAATATGATGTTAAGCAAAAATGATGGCACAAACGCACACACTGGGTTTTTTTTTTTCAATAGTTTATATAAAGATTTTTATAGATCTACTTTCTTTGTCAAGTTCAAAGTTTATTTTCTATGTTTTCTTATATATATATCCAGTTCCTCTTTTGTAGATTGTCATCACGATGTAAACATTACTGACTACTAACTATAACATTGTTTGCTAATTTGTTATTCTTGACCTTTTGTTAAACGAAGAAAAAAAAGAAAGGAAAAAAAAGACCCTGTTTCAACACATAATGGGCTTCGTACAGTTCTAAATAACACATGCTCTGGCTTGAGGAGTGGGTTAAATACGATTAGAATTCACACGTCATGTTAAAACTAAGAAGCTGAAAAAATGTTCATGAGAAAATGTATAACCTACCATCCAAATTATTTCAGGTATCAATAATAAGTACCGTATTTTCCGGACTATAACCCGCTACTTTTTTCCCACGCTTTGAACCCCGCTTTAAACAACGAAGCGGCTAATTTATGGATTTTTCCTGTGTTTTTTCCCAGTTTCACAAACTTCAAGCCAAAAAACTGAGCCCCATAACATTAGACCAATGAAATTGCGGATTTTCAGGTGAACCAATGAAATTCTTTATATTAAATCAGATGCGCTCCCACCGAATCGGGCCGCACATCATAAGTATGGATGAGGTTCCTCTGACGTTTGACCTGCCGTTCACTCGGACTGTCTACAGAAAATGCGAATCATTCGTCACGCTGAAAACAACCGGGCATGAAAAAACGCACTTCACCTGTGTTCTGAGCTGCACGGCATCGGGAGAAAAGCTTCACCGATGGTGATTTTTAAACGCACGACGATGCCAAAAGATAAACTCCCGAGAGAAATTGTTGTGAAAGGAAGGAGGAAGACAGTGAACAATGACTTTCTTAGTAGGCTACTGTTTAGATACAAGCCGTGTAACAGTCTTTTGTTAAAGCCTGTGTAAAGTTCATTAGTTTCAGTGTAGACACCTGCGGCTTATAGACAGGCTTATTTATGTTCAAAATAAAAATCTTTGTCAAATTCAGTGGGTGGGGCTTATATTTGGGTGCGCTTAATAGTCCGGAAATTACGGTAATCAATAAACCTATGCATGGACAGGTCAATTATTAATAATGATGGACAGGTCAAGGATGCTGGCGTTTTAACAAAAATTATTTCAAATTAATGGCCGAAAATAACATTCTGGCCACTCTGGACCAAAACTTGAACTCGAAAAATAATACATTTTTTATTTTTTTTTTTGTAATGTTGTGTGCACTGTAAATCATTGGGGCCAACTCTTTCCATTTAATCATCACCATTAATTAAAAGCATTACAGTGAAGAAAAAAAAAATAATTTCCTGTCTCCACATATTCAGTGGGCAAAATTTCAGTGCATCCCGACTTTTGTTTAAAAAAATAAAACAATAATGCTTCCTGCTTTCACGCCACTTCTTTCTATATGAACATGGCTTTTCACCGATCTCCAGCATTACGGAACAATTTCGATGAGTTAATACTCATAAAACTTAATCATTGACAGAAAGAAAAGACAAGAAAATCATCACAGGATGAGATGGAGAGTGAAGTACGTCCATCCGCTCACATGAGTAAATACAAGGCATCATTAAACCTGTGCATTGCATGAAATGTAATGAAATTCAATTAAATAAAAACGCAGCCCTTTCTCCAGCTCAACGCCCATTTCGCTCATGTCGCTCACAGTTTCATGGACAGCAGGATACTACAGTAACTGTGCATATGTAAATGGAAGTCTTTAGCTTTATGTTGTTTTGCTGTCTTGGAACCCAGAAAGCGATGTCAGCGTAGCCAATCCGATGTCTTCTGGAGAAAATAAATTGAAGCTGCTTCAAAAAGATGTCATATTAACAAAAAAAGAAAGAAAAAGAAAGCGTCATTCAAGCATGATTTTTTTTTTTGTTGTTGTTGTTTTTGTTTTTTTGGAGGGGGGGGGGGGTAATTTAGGACTATTAAAGGTTTTTCAAGGTGATTTCATGATCTACAATATGAATTTTCACATGGATGCTTTAGGATTCGGTTCACCAAAATGACAAGCAACGGTGGTGAGTCATTCTTTGAATAAATGTGTATGTTGGAAACTAGAATGAGAAGAAAATAAAGTGAAAGGCATGTGCAACCGTTAGCGAGGCTGTGTGTCAAAGATTTCTCTTCCGGCTGCATTTAAAAACTGAAGATGGATCCAAAGTGAGAGTCAAAAAGCAGACTGGAGGAAAAAAAAAAAAACAATGTCAAATGTCCCAGAATGTTTGCTAAATCTGAGGTCGATTCGAAAAGCCTCCGACTTCACGTACACAGATCTGAAACCTGAACCGAAAGCTCAGGAAGGCAGAACTGAAAGTCGGCCGTCTCATTTCAACCCAAGGCAGCTCAGCCTTGAAGCCCAGTAAGGCGTCCCCGAATGGCTTTTCCCACCTAGAACTCTCTAGAAGTTTTAAGTGAGCACAGCAGTGCCCCCTATAGGAGGTTTAGGATGAGAAACAGAGGCCGCAGCACTCCATGCAAATCTCGAGGCAGTCGGCAGACTCACAGCAGGCGTCAATGATGCCGCAGTCCATGTCGCACGGGAGCTCGCAGTCGCCACATTCTTCCGACGCGCAGCAGCAGCAGAAGCATGAGTCGTCGGAGGAGCACGAGCCGCACGTGGCACAATCCAGCACAATGTTGCACAGCATTAGGAACTCGCAGAACAGGCAGGCCAGGATGCAGTGCACACAGCAGTCTGACACACACACACACACACACACACACACACACAAATGACATTAGGAAATTTAGAAAAATCAAGCCATAGTGCACATTATATTGGCTAATGATCATAACCCTGTGTTCACATCAAGAATTTATTTTTCTATTTTCTAATGGGCCAGGATTTATTTACAGCATGGCTTAGGTAAGGTTGCTACCTCACAGGTCCAGCATTCCTGGTTTCATCCTCAGTTCAGGTTCCTACCAGTGTGTAGTTTCACATTTTCTTCCCATGCCTGCTTTTCTCAGGGTTCTCTAGTTTCCTCCCACTTCCCAAAATCATACCGGAAAATTGCCTACCCATGTTGTCTACACATTGCCACTTTGTGTGTACCGGTTGCCCAGTGATTGACTGGCATTCCACCCAGAATTTATACCCATCTCATACCCAGTGTTCTTAGTGTAGGTCTGGATACAAGACATTCCCTCCAGACATACATCTTATTAATGTCTGGTTCCTCTCAAGGTTTTTCCTCATACCATCTAAGTGAGTTTTTCCTGGTCACCCCAGGCTTTCTCATTGGAGATAAATACACATAATTTACTTATATTTAACTTTTATTTTCTAGAATTCTTACGTTCCATAAAGCTGCTTTGAGATAATGCCTATTGGGGAAAGCGCTATAGAAATAAACGGGAAATAATTGAATACTGTGGTTCCATTTGCACATATTAGTTCACACCGGCGAAATCGTGGAGAAATCGTGGAGAAATCGTGATCAGCATTTACTGGCTTGAGACACAACCCGTTGATGCCATGAATCAATAACAACTTTATTAGTGTAATTCAACAAAGAGCAAAAAAAAAAAAAAAAAAAAAAAAAAAGGAAACCACTTTGAATGGAGTAAAGTGGAGATTAGAAATGTCTCAAGCCAATCAATGCTGGTCACGATTTCTCCACGATTTCCCCAGTAGCACATGTGAACTAATACGTGCAAATCTAACCACAGTATTCAATTATGTTATGTTTATTTCTATAGCGCGTTTCACAATGGGCATTGTCTCAAAGCAGCTTTACGGAATGTAAGAATTCTAGAAAATAAAAGTTAAATCTAAGTAAATTGCATGATATTAAAATGAATAGATGTGTCCATTTAATGTGTTAAAACACAGTTGAGATGGAACACTCCAAACTGGTACAACAAAGTTAGGGGCACACAATTGTATCTTTCAGTGCTCCTGTGCACAAAACAAGATCCATGAAGTTTACATGCGTTGGAACGGAGGATCTTAAGTGGCCTACTATAGAAGTCTGACCTCAACACCTATGACATCCATAATACACTATATGGACAAATGTTTGTAGACACCTGATCATCTGATTCTTTCTGAATATCCCATTCCACAAGGGTGCAGAAGAGGATGGCTTCTAAGGTTGAGATTTCTGGGTATCTTTTTTTTTTTGTTTTGTTTTTTGGAGATGTTGCTTCAAAATGACCATGTGACCTTTACAAAGTTGATGGTCGAGGTCAGTAAGAGTCAGTCAGCATTATTAGCCTTAGGTTATATCATGGTCCAAGGAATACAGATGTTTCTTATTGTTGTGTGGTCAGCAATATAAACATGCATATAGCAGTGTTTAACCATAGCTATAAATACACACCAAAAGTTTGCTTTTCCGAATAATCTTTAGTGTTTTTACTTTCACTATTTAAATAAATACAAACCTTGTGTTGTTTGCTGTGGGGTTTTAGCTTTTGGTATTCTTAGATCATGGTGCATTTGTACTAGCATTAGAAAAAGTTGTTTAACACAAAATCCAGTCATGTAAATTTAAACTCCACCAACCATCCTGGGCCTCTGTAGGGATCTGCGAGCTGTTGGACTTGGAGCTTCCTTTACTCCTTTTGCTGCTTTGGCTGTTGATCGAAGGGTTTGACTGCAACTTCTTAGGGCTCTTATGTTGCGCAGATGAAGACGAGGACGTGGAAGATGCTGCCCGCAAGAGCGCTGTTCCGTTCTTGACTCCGTTGCTGTGCATCCTGTGTTTCTGAGACTTGTTGTTTTTTGGAGACTCAGAAGGGCTGGTTAACAGCTTGTGCAAGGGCGTGGACCTGGCCTGAGGTTGACCTAGAAAAGAATGATAAAATAAAATACATAAATGTCAGCGTTAAAATACGAGATATTTTACTGTGCAATTAATTCTCTTCTCTTACAACCTGGAGACATGAAGAAAAAAAAAAACATCTGCACAGATGTGGACTGCACACTCTTCCAGTACCTTGTTTCATCCACTGAGCTAAAATAGGATTGCTAATGAACTGTAAATGAATTGCCACTGTTGTATCATCCAACAAATCCAACAGCTTTACTTAAACATGTATAAAATACACCTCCCATGGATACACATAATTCCACTGAGGACTTTTAATTTTCCATGTAATTTTTTTCTCAAAATGTTACCACAAAGATGGAAGCACACAAATGTATTGGATGTGCTAGCATTCAAATTTCCTCTCACCTGAACTAGTAGCCCTAACATTACAATGCCCCTATGCACAAAGCCTGCTCCATGTTGATATGGTTTACATGAGTTGGAGTGGAAGATCGTGAGTGGCCTGCTATAGAGCTCTGACTTTAACCCTATTGGGATGAATTGGAATGCTGACTGCACCCCAGGCCTCCTCACCTCACCTCACCTCACCTCAGCTACATCAGTACCTGACTTTAATAACGCCCATGAGGCTGAATGAGCACAAATCTCCAAAAGCACACTCCAAAATCTAGTGAAACATCTCCCCAGTAGTGTTATTTTAAAAGCAAATGGGACTAACTTTAAGGTCAGATGTCCATACTTTTTTCTCTAATAAATGTACATGACATGCTATTTTAATATAATATATAATTTAATAAATAATTATTTTATATATATTATATATATACATTTTTATCTATTATAAAAATACATTTTAAATATAATTAAAAAAAAACAAAACATAAATTGACCCAGTGAATCCCTGTTATACTTTTTCATTCTTACACAAGCGCACTTCAATATCTAGTGGAACATCTTCTGGGAAGTACTTTTATATTACTCATATATTATGAACATATTGTGTCTGAAATGTAAATTAATAGATTATTTTTTTTTTATTCTTGTTAAAAGCAATATGAATATCTCCAAGTATGAATATCTGCATGACCGTCATGCGCTGTGGGACTGCACTGTCTTGGTTCATATTGCTTTGATAACAGCACATCTTCTACATTCTACTTCTCATCTGCAAACGCAAACATTAGTTCTCAGCTTCTTTTTTAAATGATTTTACTTATTTGTCCTTAAAACTAATGTCACTGTTCTCTGAGGCAAAGAACCCCCCCCCCCCCCCCCCCCCCCCCCCCCGAAAAGAAACCAACAAAACACATAGCTAAACAAATATTCATAAACAGATTAGCATATCATTCAAAACTCTGGAAGCATCTGTGAAAACTATCAAATAAACAAGGCTATTCATAGGATATTTATCTCGTCATCCTCCTTTAAAAATGCTGTTGAAATAACCCAAAACAACTTACAAAACAGATAATGATTGCCTCATGCTCCATTGCATTACTTATTTATGAAAAATGAAAGAAATGCTATTTGGCTAATACAGCATGCTTTTTTTTTTTTTTTTTTTTTTTTTTTTTTTTTGAGTCCATCAGGGTTCATAACCTATTAACATCAGTCTCAAGATTCATACACAGCAATGTCTTTTAGTGGAACAGACTTGAAGAAAAAAAAACTAATATTACCACCACCAAGATGATAAACGTATGAAAAAACTGACCAAAGTTCAGCGACTTCATTTTTTTCAAAACATTGCAGCTTTTGTAGCAGATCCTCTGGTAAGGCCTATATAATCCCATAGATTCATGCAAGTTAATTAGCTGATTGGAGATTATCGGACCAGCGAGCTAGCTACAGAAAGAGCTAGAGAGGTTGAAAAAAAGATTTCATTTACACTTTCTGGTCTGATTAGTAAAGTGATGACATGAAAAATAGTAAATGAGGAAACAATGGACAGAAATATGTTTATGTTCTTCTCCAAGGTGCATCTCTATATAAATATAGATGGTCTTAAAAGTCACGTTTATTAACACAGGAATGTACAAGTTGCTCAAGATACATTTACCTTTCTTGTGTTCAATCTGCCCAAGTTCTCCCACACCACCCTACTGCTGCGCTCCCTTCACTGGCTTTTAGTAGCTGCACGTATCAGATTCAAAACACTGATGTTTTCTTTCAAGGCCAAAAATGGACCAGCACCATCTTACCTCAGAGACCTCATTACACCTCGCACTGCACCACGCTGTCTGAGATAACCCTAACCCTAACCCTAACCCTAACCCTCCAGCACTGCTCGACTGGTATCACCTTCTCTCAGAATGAGAGGTAAGTACACTTCAAGGCTCTTCTCTGTTCTGGCACCGAGGTGGTGGAATGAACTTCCTCTAGATGTCTGAACAGCGGAGACCCTGGCTCTCTTTAAGCGAGCGTTGAAGACCTACCTCTTCCTTACTTAAATTAGCACTTTCTAAATTTGCTTTGTAAAAATCAAGAGTTGTAGTCTGATTTATCTTAAGATCGCAATCAGGTACCAGTGTTGATTTATTCATTGTTAGAGACTCAAAGCACGTTTGTACGTCGCTCTGGACAAGGACGTCTGCTAAATGCCACAAATGTAAATGTCAATTTACCACTTCACAGCACTGAGTAAGTTTGTTAGGGGTGATCAAATATCAAATACTGGTAGGTCCAATCAAAAGTAATAATTGAGGGGACGGGCAAGAATGACATTTGAAAACAGTATGACGTACATTTGTCAACATCACTAGCAATGAGATCCAGAACTAATCCATTTCCAATTCAAATTGTCTTATTCGTAGCAAAAAACTAAATAAACCCAAACACCATTGTTAAGCATTAGAAAGTAACGGTGTGACATTGCATCGTAAACAAGGACTTTTACCCATTTTAATAACCCTAGTGTATTTCTCAGCATTACACCGGAAAGCAGCCAAAAAGCTCGGCTCCGAGAAATTCTAAACCGAATTCATTAAACCCTGAAAACGACGTGGTGGCCAATTGTTTTCACTCAATCAATGAAAAAAACTCAAAGTCTGACAAAAAATCTTTATTTGATTCTTTATTTTTATGGTGTATAGTTCAGGTCAGTCCCCTCCAGTCCCCCTCTTGGCTTTTTGAAGTTCAGACATGCACTCCTCGTGAGTTTACAGCCTACAAATGTTCTAGTGTTCCTCTGCAAAAACCGCTCGGCGAGTTGTTCTTGGCAGCTTGCTGGCGGACCTGTATATATTTTACTCCCGAGCACCACATCCTAATTACGCCGGACGAAAGCAAAAAAAAAAAAAAAAAAAAAAAAAAAAAAAAGAAGTGAAAAGCACACCTTCGCTGCCAAAAGAAACACCCCCTTAAAACTTTTTTTTTTTTTCATGAGAACTTGATAAGAGTTTATGGAATCCTGTTGTATTAATAAACATTTTTCATGAGCTTAGAATAACTTCACATCACACAGAGAACAGACTTCATTAGAAGAGCGTTTTTATCCTAAAGCCTACGGGAAGACAAACACTAACGCACCTCTGTTCGTTGGCACACTCAGCGGACTGAAGCATATGAAATAGTACTTATACAATTTTTTTCTCTTTAAAAAGCATACATTAGATCAGTAGAGCATGGTTGTTCTTGGGAAGCCATTGAGGTCATGCAACAACTAATCTAGTGTGACTGAATAGTTTCTCATTCAGCCTTTGCACACTTCCAGATGTTTGACCTGTTAAAAGAAAGTCAGAGAACTACTATTTTTTTTCCTTGCATTTATTAATGTCAAATTCCTCAAGTTGCTAAAAAGTCACAGTAGGCCCCCGTCTTTCGTTCTCCCCGCTGTAACGAAAACAATCACGTGACCACATTTCACTATGGGATCCATACGTTTAGTCAGAAATATTGAGCGCAGGGGTAATTAGCCACCGCCCCCACCGATCCCTAAACCCACCTATAAACCCGGAGGCTTAATGTACACATGTATGGTTTTGCCACGTTTTCAGTGACTGCTGTTTTTTTTTTCCGAAAAAAAAAAAAAAAAAAAAAAAAAAAAAAGAATAACAGCTCACTTTAGAGAAAGTGAGATAGATAGAAAGACGAAAGACATCAGGAGAATGAAATGTAGTGAAGAAAGTTGTAGTACTCACAGATTGGTCACATTTGTTAGAAAAAAAACATCAGTTTCTATTATTATCATTATTCGTTGTAGAAGTTTGAATGTAATTTTTTCTGCTATTAGAGTTTATCTCAGGCCTCCAAAATCGACCTTCTTCCGCTTTTTTTTTTTAACAATCAACATTCACACTTATATGATCCAGTCCAAGCTCGCAGGTCGTCGTTCAGTGCATGAACCTCCATGACTTTTGTAGCAGATCGGATACGCAGAAGCGGAAATAGGCTTTCGGTGGCCAGTCGTGTGTGCGTTTGTTCAATTCATTGACTGAAAGCAGCTCATCAAGGAAGCAACAGAGACGCTCCATGTAACAGTGCAAAAAGAGTATTTAAAGACAATTAGGCAGAGAAATATAATTATTCTCCACTTCGGGTTCAAAACAAATGCGTCATCTGTTTTGAGTCTGTGTTTAGAGTTGGTGTCAGTAGTAATATGACATGCCAGGGCAAAAACTAAACAAAACCACTAGCTTGATTTATAGCCATTAAATCATTATTAGTGATTAAACAATGACAAGTAAATTTTTGGTAAGAGAAATGCTAATTTTGATGTTTATAAGCAAAATATTTTATGTAATTAACCATTCAACATTATTCTTTTTGCATCATCAATATGTGCCAAATCAAACATGCGGATGATCCGCTGTGGCGACCCCTAATGGGAGAAGCCGAAAGAAAGAAGAAGAATCCATTTGATATGAAAGTGGGCGGGCTCACACTGGAAAAGACCACTCCCATCAGTAAAATAA
Source organism: Silurus glanis (assembly GCA_014706435.1). Taxonomy (NCBI): domain Eukaryota; kingdom Metazoa; phylum Chordata; class Actinopteri; order Siluriformes; family Siluridae; genus Silurus; species Silurus glanis. Next base: position 2,063,115 of record JAAIIK010000026.1, read on the forward strand.
TGCAAAAGATAAAGGTGAACAGTCACAAAAACTACACTGATCTTTAGACTTTGACCCCAAAAAATCTCGCGTTTTTCCCCCTTTGTGCATCCAAAGCTTTTTGCTCCAGTACTGATCGTTCATTCTAGATCTAAACCCTAGATACAACTGAGTCTCCTCGGCGTGTTATCCATGCAGTGTTATTATTAGTATAAAGCTGCACCTGTAGGGAAGTATACACATTCATGACATGTATCCTAACCAGTTCTGTATCCAACTCCAAACGTGAGCAGTGAGGAAAAACATAAAAAAAAATGTAATTCTCATTATCATGAGGAAAAAAAAAAAAAAAAAAAAAAGTCACAAAGTCACACAGTTATGGCTTTTATACTCTAACAAGGACCAGACTTCGAAAAACCGCACTGCTTTTCAGTTTTGAATTAAACACATTCTCACACACAAATAGAACCGCCCGCTGCTTACACACTCACCACCGAAACTTTTTTTGGAAACGGTCTAACAGCATTTCCATAATCGGGTCCATTTCAGGCTCTTTTACGGCCTCGGCACGTCAAGGTGATTTTAACCCTCAGCGGGATTGTGTTTGTGTTTGTTAGAACTCTATCGTGTACAGTTCGTGCTCTCTAAATGAGACCCACTTGAATTGCTTGACAGATTTATCTCCTATGGGATGGACATTTTTATCAGGGCTATAAAGTGGTGTGGGAAAAACGTGTGGAAAATTATGAAACAGAGATTTGTATACAAAAAAATTATATTGTATATATATTATATTGTGTATATATATATATATATATATATATATTGTAGCTCAAAAAACTTTAAAAATGATCCAAATTCTTGAATAAAAACAAAAAGAAATCAAGACTTGAAAATCACATTATGAAGGGACGAAATAGTTTTGGATACTCTTACTGTTAAATGTTACAAAAAAAGAAAACATCAGTGTTCTTTTGCTAAATATTGGCATCCTCCTGTCGTACAAACAGTCTAAATATTGTTAGATAGAAAAATGGTACATGCAGACAATTTTACCAGGAAACGCAAAATATTAATGGGGGAACAAACAAACTTTTACAGGAGAACTAAAATAAAAATGCAGGCAAACTAATTTTGTCAGGGGGATGCAGATGTTTTGCAAAAATCTTTAATACATATTTTCCTCCTATCCTTTTTTTTTTACTCACCGTGTCTGCTAAAGGAAAACCTTATAATAACTTTCCAAGGACTAAATGTCCCCACAAGGATAGTTATATCTGGTAGTTTTAACTATATGGGAATATTTTTACATTTTATATATATATATATA